>ML815933.1:19325-30549 GCA_009831015.1 Picea engelmannii | reverse complement strand
GGGCTGAGATCTGTGTAATATAATTTTTTATCAGAGGTCTGTCAACTTATTTTGATTACTCGGTATCAACCTTCCTTTGACCCTCACAAGACCTTTAGTTCTTAGGGAGACAAGGGAGAATAATAAAAACTTTAAGGGACATCTTGTTCAAGCAAGCTTTGATTTTTTCGACGTTGTTGAAAAACCCAGGAAAGTTAGGATCACTATAAACGTTCCTTAACTTAGCGAAAGATCAAGCAGTTGTGAGGACCAGCTTTCTTATTAAGATCTGTTCCAAAATCTCTGAGGTTTAAAACGAAAAAATTTTACTCCCTTGCAAAAACTCAGGAAGATAGTGACTTACTAAAGTTAGGCTTCAAATATAGACAGAAAACAAGGTAGCAATTCAATGGCTTAATATACAAAAGGTGACAACAGTTCAAGATTGGTTTTCAGATATATTTTGGAACAAAATTTATGACTGACTGTTTTTGGATTTTAATATATTCACTCGAATTATTTGGTTTGAGGATTATGAAGTCAAAAATAATCCCATTATATTCTTTTTATATTTCAATTTGGACGATATTACCTTAGATTGCTAAAACAACCTTTCATGACCAGAGTATTGAAAAAACTTACCTCTGTCTTTTCTTTTCAATTTCTTTCTGGGCTACGAATTATCTTATGTATCACCTGTTTTATGTTGTCCTATTTTCCAGACCGATCTGCACCTTACTCCAAAAAAAAAAAACAAATACGAATACGAATTTGATTTAAAATGTGTTGAGAAATTAGGAAGGAAAACCAAAAATTGAAAATAAGTGCTTGAGCAGAAAACATAAATATGTACAAAAACTCATAATAAAATTTATTTATTTACAATTATATATATATAATTTCTTATTTTTTATTTTATTTTATTTCCTTTTTCATTTGACGACTGTCAAGTCATGTAGTGTTTTAGATATCGCCTGTTGATAGGGGCGTTGAGAACTTCTCCATCGATATTTTCGAGGAGAAAGGAATTTTTTCCTTCTGGAGCCGAGACCCTGAATGGTCCATACCAAAGGTGATCAAATTTGCCATGTTTCGCGGCTTCTTCCCTTCTCGCATCCCATATTAACACTAAGTCACCTGGGAAGAACTCTCTGTCCTTTTCTTTGAGATCGAACAATGCTTTCATGTCATCTTAGTATCTCTTCATTCTCTCGTCAACCTCCACTCTGAGCTGTTGAACCTCAATCAATTGGTTAATTCTTCTGGTTATATGATTGGGCTCTTCGTTTTGATCCTGCCATAATTTTATCACTGGCAATGATAAGTTTATAGGTAGAACCACCTCGGTCCCATATACCATCTGAAACAGTGAAATGTCGATAGACATTTTAGTGCTGATGCGGTTTGCCCACAATGCGTGCTTCAAATGGACATGCCAGGACCTCTTGTTTTCGTTCAGTACCTTTTTTATTACATTTACCAGGCTCTTATTAGATGATTCATCTATCCCATTTCCCTGAGGGTAATAAGCAGTGGAATGGCCGAGAACAATACTGTACTTTTGGCAGAAGTCGACCATAGCCATGGACTTGAAAGCCTGGCCGTTGTCAGTAACGATCTTTCGGGGACATCTGAATCTTGATAAGATGTTATCTTCCAAGAAGTCGATCACCACCGAGTCTGTTTCCCTTTTAGTTGGAATTGCTTCCACCCACTTTGTAAAATAATCGGTGGTCGTTAAGATCCACTTATGTTGAGCACTGGAATGGGGATTAATTTCCCCTATAAAGTCTAATCCCCATTGTTGAAATGGGGCTTCAGTTTTGATTGGAACGAGTGGTAGTGCAGGGAATTTCTGCTTACTAGCAAATATTTGACATGAGTAACAGGCACGTACTTTGGCATTGACGTCCGAAAATAGTTTCGGCCAATAGTATCCGGCCCTCAAGATCTTGTAGGATGTGGCTCTCCATGCGTGGTTTCCTCCACAGATTCCTTCATGAAATTCCTCTATGACTCGTGGAGTTTCCGTCTCAACCAGACAGATTAGTAAGAATCCGAGTGGATCCTTCCAGTATAGTTGATTCTCTGAGATGCAATACTTTACAGCATGGAGTTTTAGAGTTCTGTATTTGGCTGGTGTTAGTCCATCTGGACATTTTAGGTTTAACAAATAGAAAATTATATTTTTATACTAGCCTGACGACATGAATTTTTCTTCAACCTTGTTTGGATACATCTGGTCATCTGGCTCTCGCAAATGTGTATCTTCGTCTTCTCCTTGTAGGAAATTGATGTCAAGAGCTCTAAGGTTCGACTTAACCAAGAGTTTGGCCAGACCCTTTCCTTTTATCAATTTTGTTGGCTTAATATCCCGAATTAAGTCCTTAGAGGACCGGGTGACTGTGTTGTCTAAGGAAAATGATAGATTGCAAGCTTACGATAAGAGGCAAAATACCACAGGTTCTATCATGTTCAAAAATGTTGAGGCAGCCACTGCCATTGTTAATTCAAAGTTAGCCTGACCAAATCGTATCTCTACAGCCAAGGTATGATATTTCAACAACATTTTTACAACGATTCTGTTTATTTTGAATTAGCAAGAATGATTTCGTTTTGAATTAGCATAAACAATTGTGTTTGCGTTGAATTAGTACAAAATATTTGTTTGCTAAATCAAATATAGTTCTGTTTTGTTTGAATCGATTTAATACGATTTCATTTGTTCTGAATTGGCATAAAAGATTTGGTTTGTTTTAGCATGAATGATTTTCTTTTCTTTGAATTAGTAATTAAGGGTTTGTTTGATAGATCGCATACATTTCTGTCACCATTTGGATTAATTTAAAATGATTTTGTTTGTAAATATGACCAGCTACAGAATCGTGATATTTTGTAGCTAGTCATAAAATTTGGATTTTTGTTGATTTTCCAACTAAACACTATCTAAAATTGTTTATTCTTGTCCATCTACAGGTACACACGAATTTCAATGGGAATTGGATCTGATGTGGCAGTTTAGAACATGCTTTTTGTTACATAGTTTTGGTTTAGGTTGTTAGTCTTAGTTAGAAATACAGATTTGGGAGATTGTTCCCATAATTTTTGCTAACAGTTTTTGATGATTTCCACAGGGAATGTTTCACCCTGTGGCCTTTATATACTTATTATTTTTTGTAAACAAGCCATCACTGTTGGGAGAACTGAAACTATGGACTTATGATTATACAGACTCGAATGGAAGTGGATTTTTTGTACGGCTTTAGCTTCAATCTATCTTACTTTTGTTCAAGTTTTTTTGCGCATTTTAATTTGTAATCAAATTATTGACTACTTTAGATATCAAGATTTGTTACAGGTTGATGCGTTATGATTTAAATTCTGTCCATATTTGATGTATCTCATTTTACTTACATCAATTACTCTGTTTTAATTTAATGAAAAGAAGGTTTATCCTCTTTGTTAAATGAACAACTATGTACAAATCTTTGCAGAGGGATTTATCTTGATGTGATTGTTTGTAAATTATAAAATTGTTGTTGCCATATCCTTTAATTGTTTTGTCGTTAGCAATTCTGAAGCATTGTTGCTTCGTGTTTACACAAAGTATTGGAGGATCTGATGCGGGTTTACCTCATCAAACAATGAATGCAGATGCTTATGCACAGGACAAGTAGGAGGCGATAATTTCAGGTCAGTTTGTTATTTTATTTTAATAGTTTAATTAATACAAGGATTCACTGTAGTTTAGATATATATATATATATATATATAATACAGATTGTTGTTTTTATTACTTAGTTAGATAGCTATCATTTCGTTTCTCAGCACAGATTATTATTCTTATTGCTTAGTTAGATAGTTGTTAATTTACTTCCTGTTTGTAAAAGTTATAAAAATTCAAAAAATATTGAACGATAGCTTCGTTGTCAATTCATACATGATTTTCACAGGTTTTCGATTAAAAATTTGCAATCTGTGAATACTGTACATATCATAGAAAGATAATTGTATTGATAATTGAACATTTAATAAGTAGAATTATTGTTGTATAATATTAATAAGTAAATTGTATATATAGTTTTCGATTTGTATATAGTTTGCAGTAGTCATTTTTCACTTAGATTAGTTTCTTTAGTTTAGTTTTTATTTCACTTTCCTAGGACTTAGATCGGCTAACGGGGCCGCTAAACCCGTCGGAGTGGGTTAACCCAAACGACTTGGGTTATTTAGACAACCCCGGACCAGATCCACTCCTCCAGTTGACGAGCGATCAATTTCGCCCGCCAACAGGGCCAAAGCACTTAACTGTGAAACATACATCCAAAATAGATCTCCTCATAGATCTTTCAAGGATAAGACCCCCTACAAGGCTTGGAATGGCCTCAAACTGGAAGTGACCCACATTCTCATTTTTGGTTCACGTGCATGGGCTCGGATTCCCTCTTAAAAGAGGAAGGCACTTGATCCATAGAGAACTAAGTTCATTTTTGTTGGATACCCCGATGGTGTGAAGGGATATCAACTTATTGATCTTTCCTTGGACCATCTCATCATTAAGCGTAGTGTCCAATTCGAGGAAAGTGTCTCGCATGTACCTCAACAGTCGCATGCAGACACCTTTACTCTTCCACTTGTCCGAGATGATGAGCATGAATATGCCGACTCTTCTTCAGACGAGAGTTCTTATTCAGAGGACTCATAGGATTCAGATTAAGATTCAGAGTCAGTACAGTCAAACGCAGAGTCAGAGAATACAGATGCAGTTGCATATCCAGAGCAGAGGCCCAAGTGGGCACAGACTACTCTTCAGGATGCAGGGTATATCATAGGTGATCCAGCCGATACTATGAGGAATCGATATGATTTCAAGGAGCCTCCTATAGCACTCACTTCCACTGAACCATTTCCTTCCAGGCATCTGTTCTTGTTTCAATCTTCATATCCACGGTCTTATGGACAGGCTGTTGGAAATCCATTTTGGGAATCCACCATGCAGGAGGCGTACAACTCCCTCCTCGAGAACCAGACTTGGGATCTGGTTCCCCTTCCTTCTGGGAGTAAACTTGTCAGATGCAGATGGGTCTACAGGACAAAGAGCATAGTGGATGGACAAATCATTAGATACAAATCCAGGCTTGTTGTTAAAGGCTTTCAGCAGGTTCATGGTATTGACTATGATGAGACCTTCGCTCCAGTAGAGAAAATGGATTCCATTCAATTGACCCTTTCTATTGTGGCAGCTAAGGGATAGGAAGTCCATCAGAAGGATGTGAAGAATGCATTTCTTCACAGTGATCTCTCTGAGGAGATATACATGGAGCAGCCCTAGGGATTTATGCAGGACTCATCTTTGGTCTGTCGACTGAACAAGTCACTTTATGGCCTCAAGTAGGCTCTGAGGGCCTGGTATGCCAAGATGGACTCCTACCTATTGTCAAAAAAAATTGTACATTGTAAATCAGACCCGAATGTATACATGCTCAGGATGACTAATTCACTTCTACTTTTAGTTTTGTATGTCGATGAGTTGTTGATCATTGGTTGCTCGACTTCAACAATTGTTGTAGTCAAGAGGATTATTCATGATAGGTTTTTTATGATGGACATGGATCCACTACACTTATTCCTTGGACTTGAGATCAGTCAAGATGCATCAGACATCAAACTGTCTCAAGCCAAGTATGCACGATATCTCCTTGAGAGATTTCACATGACAAACTACAAGTCTGCTCCAACTACTTTACTATCAAGAGTCAAACTTGAGGATGGCGGGGAGACTCCACTAGTTGACAACACATTGTACAAACATCTAGTGGGAAGCTTGTTCTATCTCACACACTCCAGAACAAACATCTCATATGCAGTTGGCGCAGTTTCCAGGTTCATGCAGGAGCCGCATGAGCTACATTGGAAATTTGCAAAGTGTATCCTTCGATATTCATAGGGCACCATCACCTTTGGGATTCATTATGTAGAAGAATCTACATTAGATCTCATTGGGTTTACTGATTCTGACTGGGCTGGAAATAGCATTGATCCCAAGTCCACATCTGGTTACTCACTCAGTCTTGGTTCCAGGCCTATCTGTTGGTCGAGCAAGAAGCAAGCTGCCATTTCTCTATCTTCAGCGGAGCCAGAGTACAATGGGGTAGTTAACATAACCATTCAGGCCATGTGGCTACAACATTTTCTCACTGAGTTGGGCATTCAGTTTCATCAGTTGATCGTCATCTGGTGTGACAACCAGAGCACTCTGAAGTTCTACAGAGATCCATTTTAGAGGCAACAGACGAAGAACATCGAGATCCACATGCACTACATTCGGGACTTATTACACGAGGGGATCATTGACTTATAGTTCTGTCCTTCAGCAGAATAGACGACAGACATTTTCACCAAGACCTTCACTGAGAAAAAATTCCATTCTTTGCGAGGTCGTCTTGGAGTGAAGGACACAGTTGCCTAGCAACTGTAGTTCTTCTTTTTACATACATTTTACCTTGAGGGGGGGGGTTTCCCATGAGGTTTTCCCTCTTTCCTCACTTTATTTTTAGTGTATCTTTTGTACTTGGGTACTTAACATGGCCTCGTTTTCGGGACCCAATATTTATTTTCACCATAGTGATGTTCAGGGGGGGTGTTGGAGTTACTTCACACACACCTAGGATTTCTTTTTCCTAAGTTTTTTATTTTTTTATTAGTCATAATTAGTCATTATCCAGTCTCCTATATTTTAGGAGATAATATTCCACCTGGAGAATATTCTCTTTCAGTTGACACTTCAATTTGACTAGTTGAGTTGAATTTAGATGTTGCATTGGGATCATCACCATGCTAATTCGAACTTTCCTTGGTATCATCACCAGAGTGGCGCATTAGCCTTGATTCCTTGAGTTAACTCCTCACTACTCTTTGTTCAGTCAGTTAACTGAAGAGTAGTTGACTAGTTAACTCAACTAGGTGGCAATTCACTCTTGTAACTGCCTGAGAGACTAGAATAGGTGGCAGTTCACTCCCATAACTGTTGGTGTGTGTCCAGATCACTCTAGACCACCACTATGGTGACTTGGTTCACCTCAAGTCGAACTCATTGAGTTATATAGAGTATATCATATATAAATTATTCATTATTCATAACAGTTAATGAGAATTATTCCATTATTTCTCTCCTTCTTCTTCCTTTTCCAATTCTCTCTGCAAATGTGTGTATTATTATTTAGCTAGATCTATTTTATGCAGGTTCAACACATTTACACAAGCAGAGTACCAGTCACACATGATTAAAGTGGAAGGTATGATCAACAACCAAACCATTGCTATTTTAATTGATTCATGAGCTAGTCATAGTTATATAGATCTTAAGATGGTGGAAATTTTTCATTTGCCAAGAAGAAAGCATGGGAAATCTTGGTTGGTGCAGATGGCTACAGGATCCAAAAGAAAATTTAATGATATGGTTAATTCATGCCTCATGGACATGAATGGGCTAAACACCAAGGTAGATTTGAACATCTTGCCTTTAGGTTCCTATGACTTTATAATTGGGATGGATTGGTTGGACCAACATCATGCCATCCTAGACTGTCATAACAAAGCATTTAATTACTTGGATGAGGAAGGGAAACTAAGGAGAGTGCAGGGAATTCCCAGAGCAGTAACCATTAGAGAAATTTCAGCATTGCAACTAAAGAAATGTTACAGGAAAGGTTGTCAAATATTTGCAGCACATATGGGAGAGACACATAGAGATAAGGTTCCAAATTTGGAAGATTATGCAGTCTTGGAAGAGTTTGAATATGTTTTCATGGAGGTACCAGAACTACCCCCAAAGAGAGATATTGATTTCTCTATAAATTTAATGCCTGGAGCAACTCCAGTGTCAGACTCATAGAATGAGTACACCAGAGCTGAAGGAGTTGCAAATGAAACTTGAAGAACTTCTGAGGAAGGGGTATATACGCCCAAGTGTGTTACCTTGGGGTGCCCCAGTATTGTTCATGAAGAAGAAATATGGAACCTTAAGATTGTGCATTGATTTCAGGCAGTTGAATAAAGTAACTGTTAAGAACAAGTATCCCTTGCCAAGGATTGATGATCTTTTTTATCAATTGAAGGATGTAAATATCTTTTCAAAGATAGATCTTAGGTCAGGATACCATCAGGTAAGGATTAAAGAGGAATATATCAACAAGACTGCCTTTAGAACAAGGTATGGTCATTATGAGTTCACAGTAGTGCCATTTGGGTTGTCAAATGCACCAGTTGCTTTCATATGCTTAATGAATGGTGTTTTTCGAGTATATTTAGACAAGTTTGTCATTGTCTTTTTGGATGACATTCTTATATAATCTAAGTCAAAAGAAGAGAATGAGCATCATTTGAGAATGGTGTTGCAAGTATTAAAGGAGCATCAATTGTATGCCAAATTGAGCAAGTGCTCATTTTATCAAAAGAAAATTCATTATTTGGGGCACATCATTTCAAAGGATGGGATAGCAGTGGATCCTGAGAAGATAGAAGCCATTAGAGAATGGTTAGAACCAAATAATGTGACAGAGGTTAGATCATTTATGGGCCTTGTAGGCTACTACATAAGATTTATTGAAGGATTTTCAAATATTGCACACCCAATCACTTTCTTGCAAAGAAAGGGTGTGAAGTTTCAGTGGACATTGGAATGTGAAAAGAGTTTCGAACACTTGAAACAATTATTAACAAGTGCTCCAATACTAAGTATTGCATACCCAAATGAAGACTTCATTGTATGCACAGATGTATGTAAGGAAGGAATTGGTGGATTCCTTAGTCAAAATGGGTTTGTTATATGTTATGAATCAAGGAAGTTGAAGGAGCATGAAGGAAACTATGCCACTCATGATTTGGAGTTGGCAACCATAGTGCATGCCTTGAGGAAATGGAGACACTACCTCATAGGGAAGAGGTTTGAGCTGAGAACAGACCATAACGGTCTGAAATATTTATTTTATCAACCATCTCTAAATGCTAGGCAAAGCAGATGGTTAGAATTTTTAAGTGAGTATGACTTCGATATAATGCATATCAAAGGGAAAGAGAACAAAGTGGTTGATGCACTCAGCAGAAGAGTGCATGAAATGCATGCTACAACCATTATCATGTCCCAATCAAATTTAAAACCCAAAATGATAGAGGCTGCCAAATCAGATTTTCAATACAAGGAATTAGTGGCAATATTACAACAAGGTGTTTTGCAGCAGAAAATTGAAGAATACAAGCTAGTTAATGATGAAATTCTCATGTACATGGGTAGAATTTATGTACCAAATTATCGGGAACTGAAAAATATGATATTGAGAGAAATGCATAATGTACCTTATGTTGGGCACCCAGGATATCAGAAAACTATTGCAGCTATCAAAAGACAATATTATTGGCCAAGCATGAAGAAAGAGGTTGCTGATTTTATTGCCAGATGTTTGGAATGTCAAAAGGTAAAGGTTGAGCATAGACACCCAGATGGTTTGCTACAACCATTACCAATTCCTGAGTAGAAATGGGAAGTTTTAACCATGGATTTCATCACCAAACTACCCAGAACAAACAAGCAACATGATTCTATCATGGTGGTGGTGGGTAAGCTTACTAAAGCTACCCATTTTATTCCAGTTAAGCTCACTCACAAGGCAATGAACATTGCTGATATTTATATGAAATAAATTGCCAGATTACATGGCATACCAAAGACAATTGTGTCTGACAGAGATCCAAAATTTACCTCAAAATTTTGGAAAGGATTATTTAATGGATTTGGAACAAATTTGAATTTCAGTACAACTTATCATCCATAATAAGATGGACAAATAGAGAGGGTGAATCAAGTGATTGAGGATGTGCTGAGAATGTATGTGATGGATAAACCATCAAAATGGGAAGACTACCTACACTTGGTAGAGTTTTATTATAACAATGGGTACCAAGAATTTCTAAATATGAGCCCATTTGAAGCACTTTATGGAAGAAAGTGAAACACACCTGTAAGATGGGACAACCCAGCAGACAAAGTAGTGGTTGGACCAAATTTTCTCATGGAAATGGAGGATAAAATGATAAAAATAAAGAAAAATTTAAAGGCTTCCCAAGACAGGCAAAAAAAATATGATGATAAGGGCATAACTCACAGGGAACTTAATGTGGGAGACCATGTATTCTTGAAAGTGAAGGCCAACAAAAGTTCCCTGAAGTTGGGAAATTGTTCAAAGTTGGCAGCTTGCTATTCTGGGTTGTTTGAAATCCTAGAGAGGATTGGTCCAGTTGCTTATATGATTTCATTGCATGCATCTATGTCTATTCATAATGTATTCCATGTATCATTGCTAAAGAAATGTATACTTGATTCTAATCATGTTATTGATTGGAATGTGATTCAGGTGGAACAAGAAGGCACTTTTCAAGTGCATCCTGTATGCATTCTGGACCGAAAAATCAAACAGCTCCAGAACCGAGCCATAGGGCTTGTAAAGGTCCAATGGACCTGGTACATTCCTGAGGATGCTACTTGGGAGCATGAGGATGCAATGCGGGAAGAATACCCATATCTTTTTGAGGATTTTTGAAATTTTGTTGTATATGGGTACATGATGCACTGAGAACGGTGCATAAATAAGGGGAGAGGATTGTAATATCCCTAGTCCATGGAAAATTGTAATATAGATGAAAATGTACTTAAGTTGGTGAGATGTTTTGATATCATTTTGTATACACATTTCATGGCATAGTGTGTGCATGTACTGCATAGTGCAATGATGAAGTGTGCACATTCCAGGATACCACGCACAACATCTTAAGTGCATGTGATTCTGAGGCCAACAAGCCTTTGTGTATATGTTATGGTTTAGAGGCCAGTGATCTAGTTATTATAAGCTAGGATGCTTATGTTTTGATTACGTTGGTGAACCTAGATGTTAAATGCCAGTGCGCCTATTTTTGTATATGTCTCATATTTAATATAAAATACATCGTTGCACGTAAACTGACCATGATAAAAGAGATGGGGGAGTAAACTCCACTGGTTAGGGAAAGGGAGGGGATAAGTTAAGGAAAGGGGCTAAGCTAGGGATCTTAAGCCAAAAGGGAATATTATATTAATATTTATTTAATCATAAAGTATGGATAATTATTTATCTTAAGTTCTAAAGTTGGGTACAAGTGGGCCAAAGTAGCTCCCAACATGACAAGTGTCAAGTTGGGGACATGCATACATATT
>ML815932.1:31418-53215 GCA_009831015.1 Picea engelmannii | reverse complement strand
ATTTATTTATTATTATTATTATTATTATTATTATTATTATTTTAGGGTGTAGATCCTTCTGGACAAAACTCCTGGCTACACATGGCATGATACAAAAAAAAATTTAATTCATAAACCATTCATCAGGCCATCGACAAAGGGGTTTGTCAATTGTTCGACTAATAGAAAATTAACCGTCTGACCAACCACCATAAAAAAAAGCGTCATTTCATCAGTCCTTTTTCGATTGTTTGACAAACTGTAGATGATTTTAGGATGAACATTGGTCACTCTTATGACGCATGTATGACGCGTTGGCACCAAGAACTTGTCGGATTTGGGACGAAATGGGGTCAATGGTACGACATATTATCAATGGATATTGGTCAATCATACAATGAAACTACGATGAACCTACAATGACAATGGTTGTGGACATTGGTCGACTGTGATGCACGTTCGTCATAGGTTAGTCACTCTTACGACGAACTAGCAACGAAAACAAGCTAGTTTTTGGACGCACAACGGTCGATGGTACGATGAACATTGTCCTCGATCTTGCGACAAAACTGGTATCGTCGTACCTACTAAAAACATGACGTGACGAAAAACAAGATGTAGCCTTTGTTGTACTTGAGACATTGTGGTGATGAACCTGCATCAGTAAATTGTCAGAAAATGGGCCCAATGTGGTAGTGCCTCAACAAGGTATAATGATATTATCTCCCTTGCATAGGTAAGTGCATGTATTACACTTCTAACTCTTCTCTTCTTTATTTTTTATATATCATTTACTTCATTCCCTTTCCTTTAAATTACTCACATCTAGATTGATATCACACCAAGTGGGCTCACTCCTCTCATATTGTGCACCAAAGAAAAAACTCTCACACAACATCACTTGCTCATAGATAAGTGTAGGTATTTCCCTCTTACCTTTCTCTCTCTTTCATTTTCATGTCAACATTTAATTTTGTAGTCTCGTTGTGATTATGCTTTCATAGTAATTAGACTTACTTAAATATCATGTTTCATAGTTGATCCAGATGAATATCGGTGGCCACCCACCTTTTCCAACTGGCTCAAAACAGTTTTCTGACAATTTTGGCAATTTACTATTTTTAGCAGTTTTAACTTCCGGGGCCATTTTGAGGGCCTAAATGAAGGTTTTTCGGGATAGAGTTCCTCAATGATATTCAAAGGCATCATTGAGCCCCCAAAATTAATCTCCTCAATGATACCTTTACAATGGTCTATCACATGCATAAAACGGAGATCGTATGCAAAAGTTACGACCTCGGGAAGTTGATGTACTAACTTACCCAAACGGGGCCCACATGACTTTTGGCGCTTCATCTCTTAGGGTTAGGTTTTTGGATGTCTATGGTTTTTGGAATTCTTGTTGATTGTAAAAATTCCTTCAGAGCCTCATTGTAATCTTCTTCTTGTGAATGCATGCAGTCGTCACATCTCTTCTCAGAGATAAGCCGCCACCATTCCAACAAGCTTGTTTCCGCTGCATTTTACAGTTTCAGCTTATTTCATTATTGAATAGAAAACCAGTTTTACTGTATCTCTGTTATTTTTTGTTAAGAACCTATTAATAATATGTATTCATTTCATTATACTCATAAAATATGGATCAGTGGTATCAGAGCAGTCTGCTCCGTGTCGTCTTAATGCATGTCCCCAACAAGGTCAGAGTACAAAGAGTTGGGTCTCGAGCTTGTTTCTCTTGACGAAAAAAGCTCTCGCATACCCAAGCGACCTCTCATGGCAGGAGAAAATAAAGATGACGGGACAGGAGATCCTTTCAAACTGTTGATTGAGGAATCCCTCACGTAACAAAGGAACAAGATGATGGATAGTTTCACACAAATCCTTCGGTGGCTACCATCAGGCGACACATCTTCTTCAAACAGAGGCGTCGCCCCCTTCAAGGTACAAATAAAATTTGATATTCCTATATTTGAAGGTCAGATAGACGTAGATGCTATAGACAAGCAGTTGAATCTACTAGAAGGGTATTTTTCTGTCCATAACTTTTCGAATAGAGAAAAGATTACTTTTGCGCTCCTCAAAGTCGTTCCCCATGTTAAAGATTGGTGGGAAAATTTCTATGAGAAAAAGGAAAGCAAGGAAACCTCATTATTTTTAGTCACGGCCACCTAGGAATCCTTCAGGGATGTTGTTAAGAAACAATACTACCCTTTCGGAAGTTATGATGACTTGTATACCAAATGGACCACACTATGGCAAGAAAGAGACCAAGCAATGCCCGATTTCACAAATATCTTCCATACCTTGAGCACCAATATGGGTATTAAAGATTCGGTGCTACATATGGTGCTCAAGTATCATGGTTCTCTGCATATATACATCTAGACCAAAATGGAATTTCTAGACATCTCATCCTTGGGTGCGGCCTACCGATATGCCATCAAAATCAAGCAGAAGCTCAAACAAAAGACACGGCAATTTGGGCATGGTAACCCCTCACAAAAAAAGCCAGGAAAGGGAGACCCCAACCCACAGAACAAAGGACAGATCAAAGATGGATAGTATCAGGACAACCAGTCCAAGTCACAAGCAAAGAAGGACATCAGAAAGACAAAGAAAGATACCAAGAAGTGGTGCGACTTCCATAAGATCCCTTGGCATAACATTGTTTATTGTCGCTCAAAGAAGTTGTTGGTGGCCAAAGTGAAAGCCTCTGAATTAGATGCGGATTCTAACTCTGATCCAGAACTAGAAAGGGGAATACAGATCATTGACGTGGAACCCAGTGCCACCGTTGCTACCACCAAGCTCCAACCTGGTGAACCAGATGAGCCAGAAGAAGGAGAGTGCCTCTTCCATTCACAAATGTGGGTAAAAGGAACCCCATTGCACTTCATCGTTGATAGCGGTAGCCAGAAGAACCTCATCTCAGTAGAGGTCATCAAGCGGCTCTCCCTACCAACAACGTCGCACCCACAACCCTACATCATTGGATGGATCTGCCAAGGAAGCGATCTTTGCGTTAGCCAACAGTGACGACTGTTGTATGACATCAAGCCCTTCAAAGACGAGGTATTATGTGATGTTGCTCCTCTCGAAGTTTGTGATGTTCTTTTGGGTCAACCTTATTTATGGAAATGTCATGTTGTATATGACTCTAGGCCTCGTAGTGTTATTATTACTTTGAACAGGAAATTGTACAGGGTACCCGAGGCAGTCCCACCTAGTGTTATTTCCTTGATCTTTGCTAAGAAATGCAGGAAGGTCATCTCTCAGACGAGGAAGTTTGTCTTCTTCTTGATTCGCTCTCAGAATAATAGAAAGATCAAAGCCACATCCAGGGTCTTTGTGGCTGACCTCTCCACACAGCAGAAGCAAGTATATAAGGTCGTGGAAGAATACTCAGATATCTTATCCTCACCTACAGGGGTACCTCTGCACTGCCAGGTCAAGCACCCCATCGATCTGACCCCCAGTGCACCGCTTCCCAATGGGCCAGTCTATCGTCGCTCTTTGTTAGAGAATGAGGAGATCAAGAGACAAATCCAAGAATTGCTCCATAATGGGCACATTCATCCCAGCTTATCACCTTGCAGGAGCCTAATCATGTTGGTACAAAAGAAAGATGGAACCTGGAAACTTTGTATTGATTACCGGGCTCTGAATGAAATCACAGTCAGAAACCGGTACCTGATTCCCCGAATCGATGACCTCCTTGATCAACTCATGGAGGCCAAATACTTCAGTAAGATTGATCTAAAGTCTAGCTACCACCAGGTCCTGATAGAACAGACAGATGTATGGAAGACCGCCTTCAAGTCAAAGGAAGTCCTTTTTGAATGGTTGGTCATGCCCTTTGGTTTGACAAATTCTCCAACCACTTTCATGAGGATGATGTACGATATCATGGGACCATTCACCAATAATTTTGTAGTGGTGTATCTATATGACATTCTAATTTACAACTGGACTTGGGCCGAACACTTGCATCATATTCAGTAGGTTCTACACACCCTGTGGCAGCACAAGCTATATGCCAACTTGGAAAAATTATCCTTTGGCATGGACAGGGTCCATTACCTGGGATACATCATTGATCAACATGGTGTACATGTGGATCCATCCAAGATCCAATTCATCCATGACTGGCCATCCCCAACAACACTCACTGAGCTTCGAAGCTTCTTGGGACTTGCCAATTTCTACCGCAGGTTCATGTTGGGATTCTCCCATATTGCATGGGCCCTCAGCCAAATAAACAGGGGTGGTGGTAAGGAGAAATTTGTGTGGGGTCAGTCCCAACAACAAGCGTTCGATGATTTGAAGCAACGCTTGTGCTCATCCCCAGTACTTTCACTACCAGACTTGCAACATCCCTTTGAAATTGAGACAGATGCTTCAAACTATGTTGTGGGCATCGTTCTCACTCAGCACGGCCACCCCATAGCCTTTCATAGTGAGACATTGTCAGATATTGTCCGTAAGTACCTTACTTATGACAAGGAAATGTACTCCATTGTACAATCCTACCGCCAGTGGAAACATTACATTCTTGGGAAGGAGACAGTCATCCACACTGATCATAAGCCACTGCAGTTCATGTAGACACAGGGAAAATTGTAGAATGACCGCCATCAAAAGTGGTCCACATACTTGCAGAAATTCCACCTCAACATCAAGTATAAAATAGGAAGCACCAATCGTGTCATTGATTGCCTCAGAATACCACCAGTCGTGACACTCACCATGGTGCTAGACTCTTGCGGCCATGAGACATCTGGATGGCCCCAACTCTATGAGACAAATCTTGACTTCGCCACCACCTACCAAATGTTGGGTGCAAACACAGTTGTCGATAATTTCCATCTTTATGATGGGTTCTTGTGTCGTCTAGGCCATATCTGTGTTCCATCAAGTGAGCAAGAAAAGCTTATCTAGGAAGCCCACTACAATCAGGTGGCAGGACACTTCGGTATCGAAAAGACAGTGGTGATGCTACAAAAACATTTCAATTGGCCGAAACTTTGACAGGAGGTCAGCAAGTATATCAGGTCCTACACTGCCTACACTATTTCCAAACCGAACACTAAGAAATAGGGCCTGTACACCCCTCTTACTACTCCTGACAGGCCATGGGAATCCATCTCAATGGACTACATGTCGAGCCTCCCATCCACCAAGTGGGGAAATGACTATATTTTTGTGGTTGTTGATCGCTTTTCTAAGATGACGATTATGGTTGCCTGCAAGAAGAGCATCACAACAGAGGCCACTGCCAAGATCTTCTTTGAACGAGTCTGGGTACATTTTGGAATCCCACAAACCATTGTCTCAGATCGGGATAGTCGATTTCTCAGCACATTTTGGTTGAGCCTTTGGTCACTGTTGGACACCAAGCTCACCAAATACACGGCCTTCCACCCCTAGACAGATGGCCAAACCGAGGTTGTAAATTGAATGATTGTGCATATCCTTTGCATGTATAATTCAAAGCACCCTCGCACATGGGATGAGAGCCTTCCCTATGTCCAACATAGCTACAACCGAGCCCTGTGTTGAAGCCTCCCTTGTTTTTCACCTCGCGCAATTTTCAACGTTTGATACTTGAGATCTAAAGTTGTTTTTCTTCTCCTTCCGAAATCATAAGACTCTGAAATCTTGTCGCCTGAATAGCAATGATTTTTCACTTTCAAAAGAAAAGATCCATTTTGTGAAAATATGTTGGCCTTTTTGTTTTCGAATATTGCAAGTCGGATATCGCAAGTTGGACACTTTAATTTTTGAATTCGCAAGTTCCGAGTCGCGAAACTGCGAACTCGTTTTTCAATTTTTCGCCCAAAGCATCGACTATGGTAAAACCTATAACCGTTGTTTAGACATCGTCGTAATTTCGCGCCTCGGCATTCGTCGGGGCCAAGTTTTTATTCTTACAGGCCTAATAGCCGAGAACACGATATCTTTTGTGAGAACCTTGGTTGATAACTAAAGGTAAAAAACTAACCATGGTTAGTGTTGGCTCTCGACACATCGCCACTCGATACTTTCTTTCATGAAGTAAAGTGTCCAAAACCCCAATTCACGAAATTATGACATGATTATGGAAAGATTAATTAGTCACCTAATCTAAGATTTCCTTCTCTTGATTCAAGCGTTAATTATCGCCACATCGCAATATCGTGACTCGGCATGTCATTTTCCCAAAATTCTGTCCTCGAATTCCCGAGTCGCGATATGGCGAGTAAATTAATTATGTAATTAAGGATGCGCCAAATCACGATTACCATTGATTACATTAAAATCAGCACTCGCAATCTCGCGAGTTAAAAGGTCAAAATATGAAAAGGAAGTTCACGATACAGCGAAAGGCAAGGAAGTTATTTGAGTCGTTAAGATTTGTAATTTTAAATTAAACAAAATACGTCCCGTGCTTCAAGGTTGGCACATTTCACGAGGTACTTTCTTACTCTCCATAACACGATCGCCTGTCCAGTCATCAAACATTGATGACATTAATGAAGAATTAGGGTAAATCCACGAATAAATCAGATCGGATTTATACAATAAATTTGGTTTTATTTGCGATTTGACAGGTTTATTTCAAAAGTACAGGATTTCCAAATATATACGGAAGTTTCGTTCTGTTCTAAAACATTTCTCTTAAAGCGCATAGAACTCACTTTTCTCCGAGGAAACTCATTTCAGCATGTATACGCAGGTCTACTGCAGAAGAGAAAAAAGGCAAGCTTCAGCTATGGCGCCAAGGAGAGCAACGAAAGCAAATGTCGAAGTTGCAGCACAGGGTTCGGACAACGTCTCAGATACTTCGCCTCGGACGGGCGGCTCAGTACCCACCTAGTCGTCTATTTCAGATATCCTGCAATCCGATTTGGTAAATTGTTCAGACTCTGATGACTATAACTATGATATTATGAAGGATGACCTGAACACTAAGTACAAGACAATTTTTCAGTCGGGAATGCACCTGGTTGCAACCAGACCTCGGTTGCTCCCATACTACGACATGATCCGATGGGCATTGGATCACATCGACCTGCCTTCTAGAACTATCGTAAATGACCGACAGGCCATGATTGGGAATTTTAGGCCCGAGAATATCCAGTCTATGTATAAGCTCCCAGCAACTTCTGAATACACATATGGCAAAGAATTCCTGTCGGACTTCAAAAAGAAAGAGTGTGAAGAATATGACAAAACCATTCCAGGCTTGATAAAAGATTGGGTGTCGCGTTCCGCGATATTCAGAGTGAACGACAAGGGTGTGTATTCAATTTCTTCGTTGGAGCCAAACTATATGTATGTGGCGATGATGACTTGTCAGCTTTTCGGATGGGAGGATACCGCACATTTTTACATCCAGTGGGTACCTCTCATCTTTCGGGTGGCAGAAGGTTCCTCATTCAATTGGGAAAAAATGCTCTCCGATAGTTTGTTCAACAGGGTCACCGAGTACCGGGAGCAAAAAGCAGTCGGAAAACCATCCGGATTCTTCATGTCCGCGTATATCATGGACGCAATATGCTCCATGACACCTTTTCCTTTAATGAATTGGGCTTGGAGTCCAACCCATGAGAAGACTGTTACTGAGTACCACGATAAGATGTGGGAAAATAACGCGAACAAGTTTATTTATGAGATTTTTAACTGGGTGATGGTGCCCCTGCACATCACCATTTTTGGTCTTTCACCACCCCGCATCTCGGATAGCATTGCTGCGAATCTGAGCCATATCACGGACTGGTACGTGGAAGAGAAATTATCCTATTTTAGAGTGTTCGGAGCTGTTGTCCCTCCTTCGGCACTACCGTTGTACATCCCCGACAAGCTGGCCTATCGCGAGATTGCTCGGCAAACAGTAATCGACGGAGTGAGCAAAGAGCTCAAAGCGTCATCAAAGAAGGTATGGTCGTTTTTCCCTATTCGGCTAAATTCCTATTCCTTATTAGATTTTGGACATGCTAAGGCTGAGGTTGTAGCCCTTGAAGACTTGAGCCTAGTCTCTATCGAGTACAAAAAGCATGATCCTCAGGGAATTGTAAGCACTCATTTGGGAAATTGTGGATTAAAAAGGTTTGAACATGAATGTTCGCCCTCGGATGATGTTTTCTGAGGGGAAAGGTCCTATTCGGAGGAGCAATTTTGAATCGGATCCCTAGCACCCGAAGACAGGACCTCAATTTTCAAATTTCAGGAGCATAGGAAACGATGTCTCCCCGTGGTGCTGGGAGGTTTGGGACTTTGCAAGGATAAAGAAAAAGAGGCCGAAAGTTCTGGGGGGAAAACCTCTAACCCCAAAAAACGTCAGGAAGCGAAGCAGGAGAAGAATCCTGAGCGGGAAAAGAATCTGAAACAAAGAAAAATCCCGAAAAGGAGAAGAGTCCTGAGCAAGAGAAGAATCCAGAAAAGGAGAAGAGTCCTGAGCGGGAGGAGAATCCCGAAACAGAAAAAGAGACCATTGATCCTCCCAAGGAGCATAGTCCGTGGGTGGAAATAAAAGACACAGACCCACCAGAAACTCAGAATCCGGAGGCAGGGACGAAGACCTCTGACCCCCCGAAAGAGCGAGATCCACTCAGGACACCAGGGAAGGGTGCGAAGCAGATCGGGCAACCCATCACCTCTGTCACACCCTTGCAGTCGGCACAGGGAGGCGTTAGCGAGGGATGGATATTTGGTGAAGAACTGAGACCTATAAGGGCAGAGGAACTCCCTCCTAATGAATTCTTCTTTGACAAAAAGAGGAAAGTTGTGGTGAAGCGAGAATTTTATCAAGAGGGAGAGTCCACTGTTAAAAAATTCAAAGTAATGACCGATGGGATGAATAAAAGGAAAGATGATTTTTCCACGGAAATTGCAGGAACGCTAGGAGCGTATGCGATGGAAAATCAATTCTCGATCGAAATGTTAAAGAAGCAGTTCAAAGAAAAAAATCGCCTAATCAAGACTCTTGAGGCCAGGGTGGCTTCGGCAGCAGAAAGCGCTAAGAGTCAAGCAAGCGGAGAAATCGAGTTGTCCCGATTGGCCAACAAGAAAGAAATTGAAGTCCTCAAGACCAAGCTGGAACAAGCAAATTCTACAATCCGAGATGTTCAGGTACAATCAGGCCAGCAGAGGGATACGATTACACAGCTGCAGACTCAGTTGGAGATCGCAGAAAGCAAGGCGGTTGACATCGAGATCGTTAAATCCCGAGCAATCGACATTCGGAGCAAGATCTCCTGCGCTCAACACCGTCTGCTAAATAAAGTAGGAGAGATTCGAGAAGACTGTTTGTTAATACACCGGATCTCCGAGAATCTGACTGACAAAGAAAGAAATGTAGAGGTTGCTCAGGTCGCTTTCCAAGAGGCAGTAATAGCGACCAACAACAGGTTTTCAGGGCCTCCCGGGCTCACTATTGTCGAACAAACCAAGGGTAATATCTTGTTAAAAAATTGGGAACAGGATATTACTTTAAGCAAGGAGGAGGCTCAAAAAGTGACAAATTCGTTAGAAGAGATCATCAATAACATAAATGGTGAGCAGTTAGGGATAAAGATTGGAGGTGACACAGGGGCATTGAGGCAAATAAATATAGATCGGATTTCTCTCGACATAAAAGAGGAGAGTGAGAGAAATTCGACAGAAATCTCCAGGATGGACAGGGTAGACCCAGCTCAAATCTACAAACATTTGATACAACCCAGTGCACAACTTGGTGCCCTTGAACTCATTGATATACAAATAGATGATAAGCTTCCACAGTTGGCATGAGAGTGTTATTTGGCCGAAGCCCGTTGTCAGGCCGAGCCTTCACAGCTTGTCACCCAGTTTGTGGACAAGTGTATAATATACATTGAATCCATGCGAGGACAGGCACCTAACACTTCTTGAAGATAGAATAGGTGAAATGGAGTTATTTCACTCCCCCCAGCTGTCAATGCAAAACCTTCACAGCTTGTATTTTATTTTTTGAACAAATGTATCATATGTATTAAATCTAAGCAAAAACAAGCACCTAGCACTTTTTTGAAAATGGATCCGGACAGATGGAGTAATTTGGCTCTTCTGAACCGCGAGGAAAATTTTGTATAAATACATCACAAAAAGAAGAGATAAGGGCTGGACTTTTTGGTGCTCATGGTAATAGAGTTTTCTCATGAAGGAAGTTAATACAAAGCAAATTGAAGATTCCTGATTCTGTCACGACTGTGTTTCAAGTTTGTTTTGTTATGTTCTTTGTTTCTTTTCATTTTGCTCTACATAATTGATGTGTATCACTATAATTTAGTACGACCACTACTATAGTGAAGGAATTTCATTTTTCGGTAATTGTTTCTTGTCTTTCCTCTGCACCAGCTATCAGTGGGTGTAAGACCAACTTACAGTTACAGAATTTTACGTTTATTTACACCACGTCAATTATGTTCATATCAATTTCTTCTTCTGTGTATACGTGAGTTTTCTACTGATAGAAATTTTACGTTATCTGCAGCTAGATGTTTTTCTCTCATTCCACATCTTTTACCAAAAGTAATACAGTTACGGGAAAGGGCCTTTAGTGTGTATTCCTATTTTGTTCCTCATGCGAAAATTTCTCTTATCTCGACCGAATTGAAACAGCGTTAAAATCTCTCGTTAAATCATTTCCATACTGGTATTGTTCCTCAATGACTGTACCTACAGCAACTCAACCAAATATTCAACCCGAGCTATCTAATCAAGTACATATCGCTTTGAATATTTTTGACACAATCCTTAGAACTGCGAACACCCGAGAAGAATTGGAACGTTCATGGGCATCCATTGAACAAGATATTATTACACAGGAACAGTTGGAAGCTAGACAACGAGAATGCAGAAATCTTCATTAATTTCCTATACCGAAGGTTAATATAATCCTCTATAAACCTTTCATACTTTTGGATGCCTTGAAACTGTACTTTTAAGCCTTAAGTACAGACTCAGGAACAACATATTTTTGTCACCGTTGTCAGGGAACAAAGTTACGAAATCTTTTCCCTGGGAAAACGACAAACTATTTCATTGATAGTGTTACTCTTTGATAGTGAACATAGAGTGCACACCATTTTAAGGCTTATTTAAATCTTTCACTTGGCGACTCCACTAAAACACAAACTGGCATCTGGTAGAAGTCACATCAGACAGAACCCAGATGGCAAGCTGATTACGCCTGTTAATAATCCTAAGAAAATCTTAAGAGCGAGAGGCTCGTT
Organism: Picea engelmannii; assembly: GCA_009831015.1. Taxonomy (NCBI): domain Eukaryota; kingdom Viridiplantae; phylum Streptophyta; class Pinopsida; order Pinales; family Pinaceae; genus Picea; species Picea engelmannii. The sequence continues at coordinate 42,002 of ML815932.1, read as the reverse complement.
CGAGACAACCGCTTCGGTTAATAAACCTAAAAATCCACTTTTAAAGATTAAATCTGCTTCAGAACCTCCTACTTCTGGTAGCCCTCTGCCTGATACCAAAGATCCAGAAGCAAACTATTCAGAATTTAGGAGTGAGCCACATCAGACTTTCCAATCTATAAACAAGGGTAAATGCCCCTTGGAAAGATCTTTGTCATTTGACACACCATCCTTTCTTCGGCAGAACTTCCCAGTCTCATCTGATTCAAAAGGGAGTGTTACACCCTCATTCCCTACTCCCAAGTCAATGGAAGGCGTTGGAAGAGGAGGTGGAGGACAACCACATGTCCCTCCTCCCAGAGTATTTGCGAAAGTAGCAGTGAGATACGCTCCCCTGGTTTTACCCGTTCCCCTCCATGATTTGCCTGATAACTACATCAAAAATCTTCCGAAGTTCAATGGGGAGGGAGATTTAACTGCAGCCGAGCATATAAACTTTTTTGACCAGTTTGCAGATATCTATGGTATTGAGCACAAGGATGTTTACTCCAAACTACTTGTCCAGGCCTTCGAAGGACAGGTCCGAACTTGGTTTCGGAGTCTTCCTAGAGCTTCGATTCGGACATATAACGCTTTGGAAGATGCTTTCCTCAGACAATGGGGAGAGCGAAAGGATCACTTATATTACCTTACCGAGTTTGGGTCCCTAAAGAAAAAGAACTTTGAGACCGTTATGGAATTTATTCTAAGGTTTAACAAACTTTATAATAAAATTCCATCCGCTGTCAAACCTTCCGAACCCTCAGCCAAAGTAACCTTTGCGGGAGCTTTCGAACTTGATTTTTCCCTACTTTTGCGAGAAAGAAGAGGAGCCACGCTGAATAGAATGCAAGACGATGTTGTTGAAATAGAATCTAATATGATGGCTTCAGGTAAGATGAAGGCTAAAGTAGAAACAGCCAACCGTGATAATAGACGCTATAGGGAACCAGCAGGTCCTTCCGAGTCAAATAGATACACTGATGATAGAGTAGATGATATGGCCCGAATAATCAAAGATCTGTCTAACAAAATCTCTAGGATAGAGTTGGATCAGGCTAAAGCTGATTCTTCTAACAAAATGGACTTCAGGAGAAACCCAAATCCCCAAAATCAACAGAGGAAAATAAAGAATGAAGATCAAAAAATACAAGCTCCACTAAAAAACGAAAATTTTACAGGAGCAAGTGACCTCTAAGATTTTGGAGATTCGGAAGACGAAGTTGCATTTTTCGGTGATGAGTGTTCGCAGCCATTTTTGACCAGAGAAGATTATGAGAAATCTTTGAATATCCCTCAACCGCCTGATGAAGAAGAAGAGGGTAATAATACTGACCTCTGTCTATCTCAACCAGAAACAGAAATGGTAGCCGCTGATTTTCAACCCAGATACAATCTGAGATCTAAAAATAAGCCCACCCCAACTGACCAACCTCCTTTGGAAGAGACCCAAACAAAGGAAACAGGACCGAGAGATAAAGTTACAACTTCGACTAAGATCACGAGTGATAAAGCGATCCAGACAAACAAGTTGGAAAGAGAAAGCCCGGAAGTCTTAACCAAAGAAACGGACAAGGCCAATACATCTTACAATTTTGAAAACGAATTAAATAAAATTAAGATACCGATTCCTTTGGTAGAATTAGCAAAAAACCCCACTTATCGGAAGCAAATTTCCAAAGTGATGGGTGTTTATGAGCCAGAAAGTCACTCCGACGTTATCAACCTAGAAGATGACAGACCTAACATCACCTTTGGTCCTCATTTTGAGGGATTCAAGGACAACATCGCTCCTTTCTATATCACCCTGAATATACATGACCAGTTACTGCATAACTGCATGTTAGACTCTGGGGCTTCACATAATGTTATGCCCAAAACTATAATGGAGAGGCTGGGGCTCCAGATCACTAGACCCTATGGAGACCTATACTCGTTTGATTCAAGAAAGGTCAAATGTATGGGAATGATAAAAGATTTGGTAGTAATCCTAGCTCAGGTCCCAGTCAAGAGTATCCTGATGGATGTGGTTATTGCAGATATTCCTCCCAAATATGGTATGTTATTATCCAGATCATGGGGAGCCAAGTTGGGGGGTTCTCTACAATTGGACATGTCGTATGCCACAATCCCAATTTTTGGTGGTCAGTTTACCCGTTTGTACCGAGAAACAAGATTAGCGTATACTGTCAGTGATCCTCTGAATCCAAATAACTTCCCCATTTACGTTGCAGACCAAGATCTGGGGAATTGCATATTATCTTTTGAGGATGGTTTAGATGGGTTTCCAGAAGAACTTGATGTGAAGCAGGAAGAGCTTAGCCCCTTGAAGGAAGAACTATGCAAAAATGGTATCTGGAAAATGTACTTCGATGGTGCTTCATCTTCTGAAGGAGCTGGTGTTGGCATACTTTTGGTAGCACCCGAAGGTAAGTTTACCGTTCCTTTCTCATATTGCTTGCAATGGGACATAGATTACACCAATAACGTATGCGAGTATGAAGCATTAGTCTTAGGTTTAGAAGCTGCAAAGAAGTTAAACATAAAGAATTTGGAGGTTTACGGTGACGCTGAATTGATAGTAAAACAAGTAAACCGACAATACCTAGCCAAACATCCCAGACTGAGAACATACAGAAATTGCGCTTGGGATTTAATGGAGAATTTTTTTTCATCTATAAAAGTCCATTTTATTCCTCGCGCAGAGAATATACATGCTGACACATTGGCTAAGGCAGCCTCGACCTTTTCCCCTCCCACAAATGTTAAGCTGAAATATCATATTGAAATTAGGTATAAACCCTCCATACCAAACAATGTTCGACACTGGCAGGTCTTTGAAGATGACGAACAGATTCAGAAATTTCTTATAGCAATAGGTGAATTCTCTGAAACCCATCCAGACCAAGAAAACCAAAATGACCCGAGGTGGATCATGCAAGAAGATGAAAATCCTGAAACATTCTGAGAAAAGATAGCGGATCATCGCATGTTGGTCCTTAAAAATAACCAAATCCCGAAAGGCTTAATTCCTTTGGAAAGACTCTTCGATCAGAACGACATACCTGTGAAGTCCACTTTACAACCCCAACCAGAAGAGGTGGAGGATTGCAACATAGGAACTGAAAAATATTCCAGGATAGTAAAGATATCTAAATTCCTTCCTCCTAAGGTAAAAGAACAGTACAGAGACCTACTCAGGCAGTATAAAGATGTTTTCACCTGGTCCTATGATGAGCTCCGAACATATGATACTTCTATAATCGAGCACAAGATACCTTTGAAGCCCGGAGTTAAGCCTTTTAGGCAGAAGCTCAGACAGTTTAACCCCATTTTATTGCCCTTCATTGAAAAGGAAGTTAAGAAGCTCTTAGACATGAAAATAATTGTACCTCTAAGATACTCAAACTGGGTGGTGAATTTGGTCCCTGTCAGAAAAAAGAGCAGAGAAATCAGATTGTGTGTAGATTTTCGGAACTTAAATAGGTCCTCTCTTAAAGATAATTATCCACTTCCTAAAATGGATCACGTCCTAGAAAGGGTAGTTGGAGAAAATCGAATGTCTATGATAGACGGGTTTTCTGGATATAACCAAATCGCCATGAACGAAAAAGACAGAGAAAAGACCGCTTTCACTACACCCTGGGGTACCTTCATGTACGATAAGATGCCTTTTGGTTTAATGAATGCAGGGGCTACCTTCCAGCATGCCATGGATATCGCTTTCATCGAAGAAAGAGATAATTTTGTGGTAATCTACCTCGATGATTTAACGATTTTTTCTAAAACCGATGAAGAACATCTCAACCATTTAAAACAAACTTTCGAAAAATGCCGCAGGTATGGTCTATCTTTAGACCCAAAGAAATCACATTTCGCCATGCAAGAAGGTAAGCTTCTGGGACATATCGTATTTAAATATGGAATCAAGATTGATCCTAAGAGGGTTGCGATACAAACTATCAGTATTCCTAGAAACGTTAAAGAAATTCAATCTTTCTTGGGTACAATAAATTTTTTACGAAGGTTTATACCAAATTTCGCTGAGATTGTCAAATTGATCACAGGCATGCTGAAGAAAGATAGCAGAGTAAATTGGACGACCAAGGCTAAAGCATCGTTCGAGCATATTAAAAAAGTCATCAGTGAAGCACCTGTGTTAACAAGCCCAGATTATTTGAAAGATTTCCTCATCTTCTCATTCCCTTCTCAACATACTATCGTTGCGGTGTTGCTGCAAAAAGATGATGAAGGATTTGAATGCCCGATCGCATTTTTTAGCAAGAGCCTCAGGGACACTGAACTAAAATATGATATAATAGAAAAACAGGCGTACGCAATGGTTAAAGCGCTAAAATCATTCAAAACTTATGTTCTACATTCAAAAATTATCGCGTACGTACCGACCAGTGCTATAAAGGATATATTGGTACAGCCGGACAGTGATGGAAGACAAGGACGTTGGCTCGCTAAGATACAAGAATTTGATCTAGAAATCAAACCTACTAAATTGGTAAAGGGAAAGGGTATGGCCAAACTTTTGGCTGAATCGAACCTTACAGCTCTTGACATCAATTGCATACAAGGGGGAGACGGAGATACAAGTTTGCAAGAGTTGGATGACCAGACATGCCCAAGCAAGGTTGAAGAAAAATTCATCTCATCTGGCTAGTATAAAGATATAGTTTTCTATTTGTTAAACCTGAAATGTATAGATAAACTAACACCAGCCAAATACAGAACTTTAAAACTCCATGCTGTAAAATATTGCATCTCCAAAAATCAACTATACTGGAAGGATCCACTCGGGTTCTTACTGATCTGTCTAGTTGAGTCAGAAACTCTGCGAGTTATAGAAGAATTTCATGAAGGAATCTGTGGAGGACACCATTCATGGAGAGCCACAGCCTAAAAAATCCTGAGGGCCGGGTACTATTGGCCGAAACTATTTTCGGACGTTAATGCCAAAGTACGTGCCTGCTATTCATGTCAAATATTTGTTGGTAAGCAGAAACTCCCTGCGCTACCGCTCGTTCCAGTCAAAACTGAGGCCCCATTTCAACAATGGGGATTAGACTTCATAGGGGAAATCAATCCCCATTCCAGTGCCCAACATAAGTGGATCTTAACAGCCACAGATTATTTTACAAAGTGGGTGGAAGCAATTCCAACTAAAAGAGCGACAGACTCGGTGGTGATTGACTTCTTGGAAGATAACATCTTATCAAGATTCGGGTGTCCCCGAAAGATTGTTACTGACAATGCCCAGGCCTTCAAGTCAATGGCTATGATCGACTTCTACCAGAAGTACAGTATTTTTCTTGGCCATTCCACTGCTTATTACCATCAGGGAAATGGGCTAGCTGAGTCGTCTAATAAGAGCCTGGTAAACGTGATCAAAAAGGTACTCAACGAAAACAAGAAGTCCTGGAATGTAAATTTGAAGCACACATTGTGGGCAAACCGCATCAGCACTAAGAGATCTATCGGCATTTCACCGTTTCAGATGTTATATGGGACCGAGGCGGTTCTGCCTATAAACTTAGCATTACCAGTGATGAAATTATGGAAGGATCAAAACGAAGAGCCCAATCATGTAACCAGAAGAATTAACCAACTGATTGAGGTTCAACAGCTCAGAGTGGAGGTTGATGAGAAAATGCAGAAATACCAGGACGATATGAAAGCATTGTTCGATCTTAGGGCGAAGGACAGAGAGTTCCTCCCAAGTGACTTGGTGTTAAAATGGGATACAAGAAGAGAAGAAGCCACAAATCATGGCAAATTTGACCACCTTTGGTATGGGCCATTCAGGGTCTCGGCTCCAGAAGGAAAGAATTCCTTTCTTCTGGAAAACATCGATGGAGAGGTTCTAAGCGCCCCTGTCAACGGGCGATATCTAAAGCACTATATGACGTTACAATGATTGGGTAAAAAAGAAAATAAAATAAAATAAAATATATATATATATATATATATATATTTGTAATTAAATAAATTTTATTATGAGTTTCTATATATATTTATGTTTTTATTCAAACATTTATTTTCAAATTTTTGGTTTTTGTTCTTAAATTTTCAACACATTTTCAAATCGGATTTTTCGTTTGTTGCAGGGTTCTAGCCTCAAGCGAAATTAGCTCAAAACATAAGGTGCAGATCAGTGTTGGAAATAGGGTGACATAAAACAGGTGATACATAAGATAGTTCATAATCCCCAAAGAAATTGAAAAGAAAAGACAGAGATCAGTTTTCTCAATACTCAGATCATGAAAGGCTGTTTTTAGTAATCTAAAGTAATATTGTTCAAATTGCAATATAAAGGGCTAGATAACAGGATTATTTTTGGCTTTGATCTTTAAACAAAAATTTGAATGAATATGTTAAATCCAAAAGCAGTCAGTCATAAGTTTTGTTCCCAAATGCATTCGAAGACTAGTCCAGAACTGTTGTGACCTTTTTTATATATATTAAGCCATTTTGATTGCTGCCTTGTTTTTTGTTTATATTTTGACCTAACTTTTAGTGAGTCACTATTTTCCCAAGCCTTTTGAGAAGGGGTAAAGATTTTGTGTTTCAAGCCTCAGGGATTCCGAAGTAGATCTTAATAAGAAAGATGGTCTTCACAACTACTCGATCCTTTGCTAAGCTAAGGAACGTTTATAGCGATCCTAACTTCCTAGGTTTTTCAACAGCGTCCGAAAAATTCTAAGCTTGCTCGAATGGGATGTTCCTTAAAATTTCATTATTCTCCCCTGTCTCCCTAAGAACTAAAGGTCTTGTGAGGTTCAAAGGAAGGTTGATACCGAGTAAGAAAAATAAGTTGACAGACCTCCGATAAAAAATATTACACAGATCTCAGCCCTGATATAAACTGACTGCTCCCATCTTCATGTTTTAAAGATAAATACTGAGACAGGTGGTGAAAGGAAATTCAGAAATGATTGCCCCCACCTTGTCCATTAAGACGATGAAAGGAAATTCAGAAATGATTGCCCTCGTCTTAGCGTTTAAACGCATAAATATTTTCCGAAGTGGTGAAAAGAAATTCAGTAAAAAAGGGGTCAGACAACTTCACCGGGGTACTGAACAGGCTCGCTGGCAGTGAATCAATGTCTGAGAGATCTGTAAGGCTGTTATACATAAACATCAATCAACTCTGGTAATCAACGCTTTCTAAAAACCTGATCATTTCCCCAAATTCCAATGGGATTTCCCTATTTTAGATTATATAATATCATTCTTTTGATGCAAGTTGAGGATCACAAGACCCGTTGAATATCCTAGGACCATTACGACTGTCTTGAAACCTTCCCCAAACTTAGTAATGAGAAAGGGGAAAATTGCGAAGGTGACTTCATTTGTGTTGGAAAAAATATTTGAGTTCGAAAAAGTTTATGGGTTATCAAACGAAAGTTTTTCCCCCTTTTCTATCTTTTTCCTTGGATTTTTCTCTTGATTTTAGCCTATGACTCCATTTACCCAATTTTGGCACCTGGTCTACTGTTCTTCCCGCCTCACAGGGAAGCGGGATCCCTAGTTGGATCCTATGTTGGAGCCGCCCTTGTTTTTCACCTCGCGCAATTTTCAACGTTTGATACTTGAGATCTAAAGTTGTTTTTCTTCTCCTTCCGAAATCATAAGACTCTGAAATCTTGTCGCCTGAATAGCAATGCTTTTTCACTTTCAAAAGAAAAGATCCATTTTGTGCAAATATGTTGGCCTTTTTGTTTTCGAATATCGCAAGTCGGATATCGCAAGTTGGACACTTTAATTTTTGAATTCACAAGTTCCGAGTCGCGAAACTGCGAACTCGTTTTTCAATTTTTCGCCCAAAGCATCGACTATGGTAAAACCTATAACCCTTGTTTAGACATCATCGGAATTTCGCGCCTCGGAATTCGTCGGGGCCAACTTTTTATTCTTACATCCCCGATAGCCGATAATGCGATATCTTTTGTGAGAACCTTGGTTGATAACTAAAGGTAAAAAACTAACCATGGTTAGTGTTGCCTCTCGGCACATCGCCACTCGATACTTTCTTTCATGAAGTAAAGTGTCCAAAACCCCGATTCACAAAATTGCGACATGACTATGGCAAGATTAATTAGTCGCCTAATCTAAGATTTCCTTCTCTTGATTCAAGCCTTAATTATCGCCACATCGTGATATCGTGACTCGGCATGTCATTTTCCCAAAAGTCTGTCCTCGAATTCCCAAGTCGCGATATGGCGAGTAAATTTATTATGTAATTAAGGATGCACCAAATCACGATTACCATTGATTACATTAAAATCGGCACTCGCAGTCTCACGAGTTAAAAGGTCAAAATATGAAAAGGAAGTTCACGATACAGCGAAAGGCGAGGAAGTTATTTGAGTCGTTAAGATTTGTAATTTTAAATTAAACAAAATACGTCCAGCGCTTCAAGGTTGGCACATTTCACGAGGTACTTTCTTACTCTCCATAACTCAATCACCTGTCCAGCCGTCGAACATTGATGACATTAAGGAAGAATTAGGGTAAATCCACGAATAAATAAGATCGGATTTATACAATAAATTTGGTTTTATTTGCGATTTGACAGGTTTATTTCAAAAGTACAGGATTTCCAAATATATACGGAAGTTTCGTTCTGTTCTAAAACATTTCTCTTAAAGCGCATAGAACTCACTTTTATCCGAGGAAACTCATTTCAGCATGTATACGCAGGTCTACTGCAGAAGAGCAAAAAGGCAAGCTTCAGCTATGGCACCAAGGAGAGCAGCGAAAGCAAATGTCGAAGTTGCAGCACAGGGTCTGGACAACGTCTCAGATACTTCGCCTCGGACGAGCGGCTCAATACCCACCTGGTCGTCTATTTCAGATATCCTTCAATCCGAGTTGGTAAACTGTTCAGACTCTGATGACTATAACTATGATATTATGAAGGAAGACCTGAACACTAAGTACAAGACAATTGTTCAGTCGGGAATGCACCTGGTTGCAACCAGACCTCGGTTGCTCCCATACTACGACATGATCCGATGGGCATTGGATCACATCGACCTGCCTTCCAGAACTATCGTAAATGACCGACAGGCCATGATTGGGACTTTTAGGCCCGATCATATCCAGCCTATGTATAAGCTCCCAACAACTTCTGAATACACATATGGCAAAGAATTCTTGGCGGACTTCAAAAAGAAAGAGTGCGAAGAATATGACAAAACCATGCCAGGCTTGATAAAAGATTGGGTGTCACATTCCGCGACATTCAGAGTGAACGACAAGGGTGTGTATTCGATTTCTTCATTGGAGCCAAACTATATGTATGTGGCGATGATGACTTGTCGGCTTTTCGGATGGGAGGATACCGCACATTTTTACATCCAGTGGGTACCTCTCATATTTTCGGTGGCAGAAGGTTCCTCATTCAATTGCGAAAAAATGCTCTCCGATAGTTTGTTCAACAGGGTCACCGAGTACCGGGAGAAAAAAGTAGCCGGAAAACCATCCGGATTCTTCATGTCCGTGTATATCATGGACGCAATATGCTCCATGACGCCTTTTCCTTTAATGAATTGGGCTTGGAGTCCAACCCATGAGAAGACTGTTCCTGAGTACCATGATAATCTGTGGGAAAATAACGTGAACAAATTTATTTATGAGATTTTTAACTGGGTGATGGTGCCCCTGCACATCACCATTTTTGGTCTTTCGCCACCCCGCATCTCAGATAGCATTGCTGTGAATCTGAGCCGTATTGCAGACTGGTACGTGGAAGAGAAATTCTCCTATTTTAGAGTGTTCGGAGCTGCTGTCCCTCCTTCGGCACTACCATTGTTCATCCCCGACAAGCTGGCCTGTCGCGAGATTGCTCGGCAAACAGTAATCGGCGGAGTGAGCAAAGAGCTCAAAGCGTCATCAAAGAAGGTATGGTTGTTTTTCCCTATTCGGCTAAATTCCTATTCCTTATTAGATTTTGGACATGCTAAGGCTGAGGCTGCAACCCTTGAAGACTTGAACCTAGTCTCTATCGAGTACAAAAAGCATGATCCTCAGGGAATTGTAAGCACTCATTTGGGAAATTGTGGATTAAAAAGGTTCGAACATGAATGTTCGCCCTCGAATGATGTTTTCCGAGGGGCGAGGTCCTATTCGGAGGTGCAATTTCGAATCGGATCCCTAGCACCCGAAGACAGGACCTCAGTTTTGAAATTTCAGGAGCATAGGAAACGATGTCTCCCCGTGGTGCTGGGAGTTTTGGGACTTTCCAAGGATAAAGAAAAAGAGGCCGAAAGTTTTGGGGGGAAAACCTCTAACCCCGAAAAATGTCAGGAAGGGGAGCAGGAGAAGAGTCCTGAGCGGGAAAAGAATCCCAAAACAAAGAAAAATCCTGAAAAGGAGAAGAGTCCTGAGCAGGAGAAGAATCCAGAAAAGGAGAAGAGTCTTGAGCGGGAGGAGAATCCCGAAACAGAAAAAGAGACCACTGATCCTCCCAAGGAGCATAGTCCGGAGGTGGAAATAAAAGACACAGACCCACCAGAAACTCAGAATCCAGAGGCAGGGACGAAGACCTCTGAC
>ML815932.1:0-25379 GCA_009831015.1 Picea engelmannii | reverse complement strand
ACATGACAGCCACTCATGCAAGCAAGGAAGCAGTATGGTTACAAAGATTGTGTTCAGGTATTGGGTTGGTACAACAAGCAGTGAGATTAGACTGTGACAGTCAGAGTGCAATATTCCTGGCAAAGAACCCATCTTATCATATTGATGTTCAGTATCACTTTGTGAGAGACAAAGCATATTGATGTTCAGTATCACTTTGTGAGAGACATGGTTGAGGAAAAGAAGGTGTTGCTAGAAAAGGTTGACACTTTGAAGAATGTTGCAGATTCATTGACAAAGTCTATGAGCATAGAAAAGTTCTCTTGGTGTAGAGTAACAATGGGCATTGTTGCCCTGGATTGTTGACTATATAATCCCCTGGACCCCTGGATGTAAAGAAAACAACAAGTGGGAGAATGTTGAGTATGTGTTATATTCTCTGCATGTGTGTGTGTGTGGGTGTGTCAGATACAACAACTGCGTCTAACGATCCCTAGTTAAGTGTAGCGTTTGGCACTGGGCGGTAGCCCGGGGCCGATGGGGTTCAGGGCAGCGCCCCGAAATTTTTTTTGGGGCGGTTTTTGCTATTTTTAGCGGATTTTGCTATTTTTAGCTGATTTGTAAAGTAATCCCGGATTAAGGGATTAGGGTTTTGGTATCTACGGAATACCTAAAAACATTGTATATATTGTATGGAGAATGGTGAAATTCGATATAATGAAAATAAGAAAGGTTTTCCCGGTTGAGGGTTTCCGGTAAAAATCTCTGTGTACTATGTGTATGAGCCATTGATTAATTTTTGTATTGCTTAAGAATCTATATGCATTGCTTTACTTCGCAGGTTTAAAACTTACAGATCCAGCACATCCGCCAACAAGTTCAAGATATCCTACAGAAGTCCAATGACAAGTACAAACAACACCATGATCAACATTGGGTGCCACATAAGTTTCAAGTGGGTGACAAAGTTTGGTTTCACTTGTAGAAAGAACGCCTTACAGGACCCCATCGAAAGCTTCACCCACTTCGTTATGGGCCATAAAATATCACCAAGGTCATGGTGGACAATTCTTTTGAGCTCAACATTCCTCCCTTCCTTGGCCTGCACCCAGTGTTCAACGTGGATCTCCTTCGCCCTTATTTCCCACCATTATTGGACACCTCAGATGTAGCAAAACAGCTGACACCAACGGAGCTCAACCCTGACTGCATACAATAGGAATCCAATGATCATATTGTGGACACATAGATCAAGGGCACTCAACAACAAAGGATCCATATTTATCGAGTCGTCAAAGCAGGGCAGCTCCTACACCAAGGCAAGTGGCTCACCTGGGGCCAAATTCAGCAGAAATTTCCTCATCTGATGGGGGACCTCAATTGCTGACGCAGGCGCTAACCTTACACCCGCCCTGCAGGATCGTTCAATCATCTCCTTGAGCTGAATCGTCTCATTCAATCCCCTTATGGAATCTCCGATGAAAACCCGATCCATAGGTCCTGCCCTTTTACCCACACGGTTGTTTTGCACTCAACCGTGAGATTCCCTGACTTAGTTCGGGTCTCAGGACTTTATATTTCCTGTTTCCAAAGAGTTCCCTGTCCTCTCGAACTCCCGATATTCGATTACCGATACACTCCCTTTTTCCTTAGCCCCTCCTGGCTATGCTCCTAGTCCACATGACTAGTCCTCATAAGACCGCAACCTTATCTCCTTTCAGAGTTTCGCAACCCAAGCGCTCAACCTCCTGTCCTCAAGACCCCCGATATCCCGATACATGAAATGTCGATATGGAAACTTTCAGTCTTCCCCTTCTTCGTGGTTTTGGGCTTTTGAATGCCGAAATGCATGGACCTCTTGTCCACAGGATCCCCGATCCTTCGAATCCCGATATCCCGATGTGACGTCAGCTAGGCCCACAACGGAACTTTCGCCTCTGCACGACTCCAGTGTCGGATCTTCGAAATGGATGATCACATGACACGCATCCTCCAACAACCGGACGGCTCAGATTGAATCTCGCTAATTCGGGGTTTCTTACGCCAAGTGACTATCCTCACGTCCTCAAGATTCCCGATATCCAAAATGTCGAACTCTCGATATAATTTCCTTCGGGACTTTCACTCCTGTTCTGTTGTGTGAGGCTTAACTTCCATGCAACTCCTGACAGATCTGATGGTTTTCGAGTTCTCCGCTCAAGATCTGACAGTGCAGAATGTTTCTTCTTGTGCGCTCTCCCATGCTGCCTTCTGGACGTGATGACCCCTCAACGGTCCAGAATCTATCGGTTGAACCGACAGACAATACTTCTCCTCCCGGGCTTTGGCGCTTTCCTTCTCTAACTTGGAAGGATTTCCAAGTTTCTCAAAGGCCTCAACCTTTTCCTGTTTTCCTCCCTGTGAACTCTTGACCCGGAGCTTCGTCGCGCATATTAAAACACTGTCTCTCCAAAGCTTTACTTCTTTCGAATCCTTGAAGGATTCTTCAACTCCTGCTCCTCTGCAGAATATTCACCTGCATCCAAAGGTGTTATCCACCCTGAGATCTCCTGTAGCTTCGACCTCTAAGGAGACTCGGTTCTCCTTTCCTTTCTCCCTCAGATGAAGAATTTGACGCCCTCCTGGCTGTCCTCTACTCAAGCAACCCTTTGTTGAGTCTTTCAGGGTATTCAGCAACCCTGTGAAGATTCCTAAAAGGACTCTTCTTTCAAATTCCATAACTCAACTAAGTTCTTTTCTTCTCTGTGCCAATCCTGCACACTACCTCAATGCCCTCCTGGCAGAGTATCTTCCCTCAAAATGTCCAAGAATTTTGTGCTCTCTATGCACCTTATACCTTCTCAATGCCCACTTGGCAAAGCTCTTCAGAATCCTTCATGATTATGGTTCTCCTTTCTGAACTCACAGCAGAGTTCCTCTAAATGCACCGTTGTGCATATGCTCAACTCCCACTAGGCAGAGCTTCATAGAATCCTCATTGATTCTGTCTGCAACTGCATTTTCTCCCACATATTTTCCTCCAAGGTGTTCAACAACCTTGAGTTATTTCTCCTGAGTTTTTGATTTTAGATATTGTGTCGCAGCACGTCTTTGTCTGAACCCGCAGAATTCAGAAATGCTTCAACGCACTAGTATTCAGAGACCGCAGTACTCTGTCATGTCCTCCTGACATGAAACCTCAAAGACCTTCACCTGAAATCAAACACACTCCTGCAAATGCAACCCTACAGTATACATTCATATCATATAAATAACACTCACAGACATTCATTCGACACATGAAAGATGCAGGAAAAACTGTTGTTTCTATTAAATATGGCAAATGCATGTATTTACAAGGTGTTCCTGAGCACAACCTGTAACAAGGTCTCGGATCCTTCTCTTCTTCTCTCTACTCGCAGATCCTCTTTCGACTCTTAGATCCTCCCTCTCGACTCTCTCGCTTAAGAGATACAATTGATCTTTCTACCTGAGGGGCTCTTCGAGCTCTTCCCTCCAATCTACCTACCCTATTCAATTACATTGAATGGGTTGTCTAGTCCGCTATCCGGATCTAGATCTCAGCCTTACAAATATTTAAGGCCTATCTACTCTATGCCTGCACAAAGGCACGGCTTCATGGCTCAACAGCCTAAAACATTTAATTACATTCAATTCAAGTTTTAAATGAGGACTGTGCCTCTCTTCAGCTTTGAATGCATGCGCTTGACGTGGTTGGCTGGTTGGTTGGATGACGTGGAGAGATGCTCCTGCATCATACTCCTCAGTTGCAAAATTCATGAGCTTATGCTCATGAGCTTCCCATATCAGCTATTGAAATCCTCCTGGATCCCAAATTATCCTTTGGATTTGTTCATCCGCTCCATGTTCCTGCTGTTGTTACTGCTACTTCTGCGTTGTTGTTGCTTCCTTCCTTCTGCTCAGCCTCTCCTTGCTGACAGTTTTTTCTGACCTGATCATCAGCTCCTTGATCATGTCGATCACTTCGTCCAGCTGCTCCAATGGTTGGTCCCATTCATGCAGTCTCCTCAACTGCAAAAATTTTATGCACATGGACAGATCATTGTGATCTCCCATGTTTTCTTCATTAGCTTCCAACTTCACCTATTGGATGTGCATGCCCTGCACCTTCACCCTTCTCTCCAGGGATTCAATTTTTTCATATAGATCAGCCAAACTAATGCTTTCTGTTTCTTCTTCTTCTTCTTCTGCAAACTACCATGTTGCAGTCTTTTCAGTCTCCTGGCTGAAAATATTGAGCCATTCCTCAGAATGCTCATTCTCCTCTTTTACTTTTTCTCCTGTCAGCTTCAGTGCTGCATCTTCCACAGCTTCCTTGTTGAATGCATTGAGACATTCCTCATAATGCTCATTTTCCTCTCCTAGTTGGGCAGTCTCAGATATCTGCTCCAATCCTTCTGTGACAGTCTCAGCTAGTTGTCCTCCTGTTGTTGTCGCATCTTCAATCCAGATTTCTACCTCCTCTTGGGAAAGTGGTAGGAATATCTTGATTCCCCCAATCATTATAAGGCTCCTCAGATCAGCCTCTCGGATGGTGAAATTTTTTAACTTGTCATCATCTTCATTCACATGGCTTGGAAAACCACATGAATCTTCATCCTTTGTCAGTTGCATCTACTGATTTAAATCTACCTTTGAGCTTACCTACTCTGTCATCTCCTCGGGCTGATTTCGACTCACTTCTGAGTTCATGAGACCCCCCGATAGTCTCATCTGCTCATCCCTGCCCATCTGGCAATATGGGATGCTTCCACTACCCTCCTGGCAGTCTTCGAGATCCCGCAGCAACCTCATATCATTGCCCAGCTGGCAATGTGAAATTCCCTGGCTGTCCTCCTGACAGTCCTTGAGATCCCGCAGTGACCTCAACTCTTTGCCCTCCTAGAAATTAGGAATTTCCTCTCTACCCTCCTGGCAGTTCTTGAGACCTTCAACTGATCCCATTTCACTGAGATCTCTCCTAGTCTCCGGTTCACATATCTGAACGATCTCTTCAGGTCTGTCGAGGTTTTCAATATGCCTCAACCATCCTTTTAACAACCTATGTTGTCTTCTAGCCATCAACTCCTTGACTAGCCATTTTATCTTTGTCTTCTTCATGGGCCATTCATACACCCATATCCACTTGGTATTCTGCTGCATTCGCAGTTCAAGCTCTTCCATCCTTGCTCTGATGTCGACAAGTTATTTTCCCCTTTTGGCTGTGCTCATCAGCTCTGGGATTTTCCTTTCAGCATACCTACGGCCTTTAGTAGCCATGTTGTTGTCTCTGTCTGCCTTCCTGGTAAACCTGTTGTTGTCACTCTGCATCTCGAGTGTTTCTAGCTTCATCCTATAGTCCTCCTGACTGCTTATGGATTGTTGCCTACCTACAAACAAATCCTTATAGAGTTTCAATACTCTGTCTTCCTTTACCTTTTCTCCTCCCTCTGCTTGAAATATACAAACAGAGTTCTAGCTATGATACCACTTTGATGTATCAGAGTGATCTTTATCTCTTATGCCTCCCTCGCCTGAAATATACAGACAAGAATCAGGATCTAATACCATTTGCTGACGCAGGCACTAACCTTACACCCGCCCTGCAGGATCGTTCAATCAACTCCTTGAGCTGAAGCGGCTCATTCAATCCCCTTCTGGAATCTCCAATGAAAACTTGATCCATAGGTCCTGCCCTTTTACCCACACGACTGTTCTGCACTCAATCGTGAGCTTCCCTGACTCAGTTCGGGTCTCAAGACTTTATATTTCCCGATGCCAAAGATTTCCTTGTCCTCTCGAACTCCCGATCTTCGATTGCCGATACACTCCCTTTTTCCTTAGACCCTCTTGGCTATGCTCCTAGTCCACATGAATAGTCCTCATAAGACCGTAGCCTTATATCCTTTCGGAGTTTCGCGACCCAAGTGCTCAACCACCTGTCCTCAGGACCCCCGATATCTCGATACACGAAATGCCGATATGGCGACTTCCGGTCTTCCCCTTCTTCGCGGTTTCGGGCTTTTGAATGCCGAAATGCATGGACCTCTTGTCCACGGGATCCCTGATCCTCCGAATCCCGATATCCCGATGTGACTTCAGCTAGGCCCACAATGGAACTTTCGCCTCTACGCGACTCCAGTGCCAAATCTTCGAAATGGATGATCATGTGACACGCATCCTCCAACAACCGGATGGCTCAGATTGAATCTCGCTAATTCAGGGTTTTTG
This sequence comes from Picea engelmannii, assembly GCA_009831015.1. Taxonomy (NCBI): domain Eukaryota; kingdom Viridiplantae; phylum Streptophyta; class Pinopsida; order Pinales; family Pinaceae; genus Picea; species Picea engelmannii. The sequence goes on along the minus strand of ML815932.1, from coordinate 19,169 downwards.
ACACCGAGTGACTATCCTCACGTCCTCGAGATTCCTGATATCCCAAACGATGAACTCCCGATATAATTTCCTTCAGGACTTTCGCTCATGTTCTGTTGTGTGAGGCTTAACTTCCACACAACTCCTGACAAATCTGATGTTTGTCGAGTTCTCCGCTCAAGATCTGACAGTGTAGAACGTTTCTTCTTGTGCGCTCTCCCGTGCTACTTTATGGACGTGATGACCCCTCAACGGTCCAGAATCTATCGGTTGAACTAACGGTCGATACTACTCCTCCCAGGCTTTGGCGCTTTCCTTTTCTAACTTGGAAGGATTTCCAAGCTTCTCAAAGGCCTCAACCTTTTCCTGTTTTCCTCCCTATGAACTCTTGACCTGGAGCTTCGTCGTGCGTATTAAAATGTTGTCTCTCCAGAGATTTACTTCTTTCGAATCCTTGAAAGATTCTTCAACTCCTTCTCCTCTGCAAAATATTCACCTGCATCCAAAGGTGTTATCCGCCCTGAGCTCTCCTGTAGCTTCGACCTCTAAGGAGACTTGGTTCTCCTTTCCTTTCTCCCTCAGATGGAGAATTTGACGCCCTCCTAGTTGTCCTCTACTCAAGCAACCCTTTGTTGATTCTTTCAGGGTATTCAACAACCCTGTGAAGATTCCTAAAAGGACTCTTCTTTCAAATTCCAGAACTCAACTGAGTTCTTTTCTTCTCTGTGCCAATCCTGCACACTACCTCAATGCCCTCTTGGCAGAGTATCTTCCCTCAGAACGTCCAGCAATTATGTGCTCTCTATGGACCTTATACCTTCTCAATGCCCACTTGGCAGAGCTCTTCAGAATCCATCGTGATTCTGGTTCTCCTTTCTGAACTCACAGCAGAGTTCCTCCAAATGCACCGCTATGCATATGCTCAACGCCCACTAGGCAGAGCTTCACAGAATCCTCAGTGATTCTGTCTACAACTGCATTTTCTCCCACAGCTTTGCCTCCAAGGTGTTCAGAAACCTTGAGGTCTTCCTCCTAAGTTGTTGATTTCAGATATTGTGTCGCAGTACATCTTTGTCTGAACCCGTAGAATTCATAAATGCTTCAACGCACTGGTATTCAGAGACCACAGTACTCTGTCATGTCCTCCTGACATGAAACCTCAAAGACCTTCACCTGAAATCAGACACAATCCTGCAAATGCAACCCTATAGCATACATCTACAGTATACATTCATATCATATAAATAACACTCACAGAAATTCATTCGACACATGAAAGATGCAGGAAAAACTTCTATTTCTATTAAATATGGAAAATGCTTGTATTTACAAGGTGTTCCTGAGCACGGCCTGTAACAAGGTCTCGGCTCCTTCTCTTCTCCTCTCTATTCACAGATCCTCTTTCGACTCTTATATACTCCCTCTCGACTCTCTCACTTAAGAGATACAATTGATCTTTTTACTTGAGGGGCTCTTCGAGCTCTTCCCTCCAATCTACCTACCCTATTCAATTACATTGAATGGGTTGTCTAGTCCGCTATCCGGATCTAGATCTCAGCCTTACAAATATTTAAGGCCTATCTACTCTATGCCTGCACAAAGGCATGGCTTCATGGCTCAATAGCCTAAAACATTTAATTACATTCAATTCAAGTTTTAAATGAGGACTGCGCCTCTCTTCAACTTTGAATGCGTGCGCTTGACGTGGTTGGCTGGCTGGTTGGCTGACGTGGAGAGATGCTCCTGCATCATCAATGAAATGGATACCATTTATTCCTAAGGAGGGAGGATTGATCCAGATGGATATCGGTGGCCACCCACCTTTTCCAACTGGATCAAAACAGTTTTCTGACAATTTTGGCAATTTACTATTTTTAGCAGTTTTAACTTCTGGGGCCATTTTGAGGGCCTAAATGAAGGTTTTTCAGGATTGCATTCCTCATTCATAGCTAAAGGCATGATTGAGCCCCCAAAATGAATCTCCTCAACAATACCTTTCCAACGAGCTATCACATGCCTAAGACGGAGATCGTATGCAAAAGTTACGACCCTCGGAAGTTGATGTACTAACTTACCCAAACGGGGCCCACATGACTTTTGGCGCATCATCTCCTAGGGTTAGGTTTTTGGATGTATAGGGTTTTTGGAATTATTTTTTATTGTAAAAATGCCTTCAAATCCTCATTGTAATCTTCTTCTTGCGAATGCGCACAACCGTCACATCTCTTCTTATAGATAAGCCGCCACCATTCCAGCAAGTTGTTTCCGCTGCATTTTACAGTTTCAACTTATTTCATTATTGAATAGAAAACCAGTTTTACTGTATCTCTGTTATTTTTTGTTAAGCACCTGTTAATAATTTTTATTCATTTCGTTCTGCTCATAAAATCCTGATCAACAGTCTAGCTTTGATTTCAGTTACATGGCAGTTAGATTTACTTACATATGATTTCAATAGTTTAGCGTCTACTTTCATTTTGTATAATTAGAATTTCTTGTCCCCCATCCCATCCAATGTTCCAAAAAATATTTGTACCTGAACCAGAACCATTGAATTTATCCAATTTAACCCTAATTTTTGATAAATTGGTTTGGTATAGAACCAATTATACCAATTAGTTTAGTTAGTTTTGAAATGAATTGGCCTAGGCCCACCTATCAATAAAAATGTAAAAAATAGACAAGAAATTATCTAAAAATTTGAAAAACCCCTAAACCCTAAAAATGTCTTATATGAGGATGCACCCACATTGTATTTCCCTCACACCTCTCTTATTTAAAATTGGTGATCATTTGTGAGAATTTGGAATTTATAAAGCCGTAATGGGAATAAGTCAACTTGGAGCTGATTTGGTATTTTTGGTCAACTACTTGTAGTGGATTTTCCATTTTTCTATATAAACCCTTACATGATATATACATGAGGAAATGGTGCATATTTCTAATCTAATGCTTTGGATTTATATTAACATACATGAATATGTGTTTTTTAATTAAATTTTTCATAATCTATGTAGATTTTAGTAAACCAGTTTGGACCAATTTCTAGTTCCCATACAGTTAGACCCTCATCTAGTTCTAAGTCCAGTTCTAATTTTTAAAATATTGATCCCAACATTATATAATTATCATGCATCTTATTTATTCTTGATATTTTTTCACTTTGTATTACATATTTGATACCATATTCCCTATGCATGTGTGTTTTATCTTTGCTTGTCATGTCAATTCTTGAGGCATGGGATATATTACAAACATCAGATGCATTGGTGACTTGTCTAGTGATGACTACCCCCTCTACATTGGGGAATTATCGCATGCTATGTACACTAGTAGGATTTTCTTGGAATGAGATATCATACAAACATCGGGTGTATTGGTTACTCGGCTAGTGACGACTACCCCCTCTAAGTTGGGGCAATAGCTCATGCTACATTCATTAATAGCTTTTCTTGTCATGTTGATTCTTGAGACATGGGATCTCATACAAGCATCAAGTACATTGATATCTCAACTAGTGATGACTACCCCCCTAATTTGGGGCATTATCTCATGCTATGTACACTAGTAGGATCCTCTCCATGCATCATTGTTTTTCTATTATTGTCACATTTATTTCATATTTGTCTTCAATCACATTTTTTCTTCTCCTTCCTTTAAACTCACTACTATTACCATATTTTGGATAATTAATCCTAGAAGGGGGGAAATGTGTAGAATACATATTCACACTTTAGTAATCACATACACCTACCCACTAGAGGTGTTGTAATGTGACTTAGTTCTATGTCCTATCCATCTGTGACCCACTTAGTGATGACATCAATATCTCTCTATCATCCTTTTGTGTTGTACCACCTTCCTTGAGTTCCCTTACGTTAGCTTAGTTGTATGACCTCTAACGAATGTAAAATTCTTAGGTAGGTCCCCATACCACCTTTTTCCTTTCTCTTTTAACCTTTGGTCATTGATTTGGCTATACCATACACTTTGGGGAACTCACTTACTTTGTGAGACTAGTTTAGGGATTCATACCCACACTTTGGCCCACATGTTATTTTGAATGCCTCATTTTGTGTACTCACAAGCCAAATCCATTTTGGGTCACTTAAATAGGGATCTATTCAGTCAAGTATTCATTAAGACTTCCTTGTATTTAAGTTAACCATGGATTCCTTGGACCATACCATGAATATAAGTGGAAACTCCTTAAAAAAATGGCACATTTTAGGAAAGACACATGTGATATACAATGAAAAACCTATGGATTGAGGTTAAAAACCATGATACATATTTTCCATACAAATCACTCTCTCCAAATACTAAACTTACATTCAATTACACCTCGAGTTCATTCATTTTCTTATTTATATCCCTCCATTTCTCTTTGTAAAATATCTTGGAATATTCTTTCCTCTCATTATCTTGCAAACACAAATAATTTTGGATTGGTATCAAAATTTGATGTATCTCCATAACTCTTCTTCCATGTTCTTGGGTTGCTTTCACTTTCCATATTTATAACCTCTACAAGGATCTCTTTAAAATAGCTTGGATCCAACATTGAAGGCTTGTTGTTTGGTTCTAGAGCATCTCCATTGGCTTATTCCCCTCCAACACCTTATACAATTCGTCCCTACTACTTGAAGAGATGTTCCAACACAACTAGGGCAGGAGATATGTAAACCCTTCTGAAGGAACTTTAGGTCACCATTCAATACTTCATTACTACATTATTTCGTATGGTCACCTAGTGTTATATACCTTGCATTGTATTGGAGATAGGGTACAAGTATGTTTTGTAGGAGGAATGAGTTGCATGTGTAATTTCATTAAATAGGTGGAACACTCTCTTGGAGGCCTATCACAACTCTCATATGCAACCCAAGTAGCTTCAACACTTACAACCATGTTCTTCCAAGCGAGTCTTGTCACTTTCTCCTCTCGTTCATTTCTAGTGCTTAGGTTAATTTTTTCACCATAGGAGATTGGTAAATTAACCCTAAGTTAATTTGGGTTCCTTTGTTAATTTTTGTTATCATATATTTATTGTGAACCCTAAGAAAAGTACCCTAATCAATTTATAGTCGTAGATGACTAATTAAGAGTAAAACCTAATTAATATAGTGGCCTTCCCTCTTATCTTTTCCCTACTTCTCCTAGGTTTTCTCAATTTTTCCCCAAAATTTAGTGGTGTCTCCACCCTTTTTTTCCTCCTCGTGGTAGTGTAGAACCTCACTCTCTATTTCCTCTATGTGGTGTTGTGGATACCAACAATATTAAATCCAATGGAAGGAATGTAGTAGATGATGATATTTGAATAAGAATAATTTGTTAGTGTGTAACATCCTCATTAATTATTCTTTAAGGGAAAACCATTCTCAAAGGGGGAAGACTTGTAATGAACCTAAACATTCATTACTTAGGCTAAATTAGGTAGCTTGAGTATCCTTTAATAATAAAGGTGGGTTATTTTTAGGTAGGTATAATTCAATTGTGTCCCTTTGATGTGAATATATATGCATGTCCTTGTATTTTCTTTCACATCCATTAATCAATTCATTTATTACCTAATTATTTGAATTCATGTGATGGTCTTGCACTAGGCTTATTATTCATTGGATCTTGTTATATTTGTGAATATAGTTATATTTATTACAAATAATGATAGATTTTATGGCACCTTCCCCAACCATTATATCTCCCTTAATCATACATTCATATAAGAAGTCATGCTTTAAATAATACATATAAGTATACATATGTATAAAACCCATGGAGTTTCCATTGGTGATGGAGTCAAAAAAGATTCCTTGAGGAATGGATGTACCATTGGTCAATAAGGCCTTACACTAATAAGGTAATAGAGAGGCTCATATGACTAACAAGATCCCCATACACCAATGGGAAAAAAAAATGACTACTGAACAATAAAAAAGTTGGTAGAATAAAACCTTCTTAAAGCTAAAATACTAAATTTATACTCAATAGAGTGATTAGATATCAAAAAATTTCAAGTAGATACATTTAATTGATGGATATCAAAACTATTAATTTTTGGTAGCCACTATAATTTTGCATGTAACTAGTTGTACGCATCCCTTGCATCTTGGAAATGACAAGGGATGCAAGAGAACATGTCCCCTTATCCTTGGGAGAGAAATGCAATGGAAAAATGAAACACATGGGATCCAATGATACCATATAAAGAAATATTGGAGGAAATCTATTCAGATTTGATGGTGAGAGTGAAAAATATAGGTAATATGATCGAAGCTTTTATATTGAAATGTAATTGAAAATGTAAATTCATGTGGAATGAAATTTCAATATATGGATTATGTCATGTCTTAGTGGTTAGGATGGAGCAGTCCTATGGAAACAACCCAAGTTCAAACCTTGGAAAGTGTAGAGCCATGTGTTCTCTATTGAGTGCTTGTCAGTGGGAGGTCAACAATTTGATTCTTACAAGGGACATACGGTGTGCTTTGTCCACCTCCAATTTGTATCTCCTTGTACTCTTCTTATGAGGATAAGGTGTGTTATAATGATAATTGGTTTGGATGATAGTTGTTGATTTCTCGCAACATCAAAAAAAATGAACTTAGGTTCAAATCCTGTAGTGACATGATCCTCTTATAGGATACGTATTCTTGTGCTTAACTTCAAGGGGATTATTAGGCAAATGTATAAATGTTTCTAACAATTGAAAAACATCACTAGCATTTTAGTGTTGGTATTTGAGGGGTTGGGTTTAAAACCTTTAGGATCATGGTAACAAAGGGCTTCCTTTCCTTTTACCTTTCAAGTTGAGGGATGTTGTAATTTTCTTGAGGTCATATATGTTATATGGAGAGAGATTTGAACCTTGTACCTCTACCATATAAGAACAAAGACAATTAAAATTAATATTCAAATAATATATAATACACATTACTATTATATGTATTAAAATACCATACAATAATGAATTATATCTATATATGTTATCGATCTATTATAGACTCATTTTTTATGATACAATAAAGTTATGAAAATGAAAATAATATCGGTTATCTATTTGATAAATTATAAATGGTGCTAAACTAGAATTATATTTCCATACACTCATACCTACTAAGAACAAAGGAAACTATGGCTCCTACCCCTATAACAATGGTTTCAATCCCCTACTATGTAAAGGATTCATGCATGGAAGGAATATAATTCAATACACATTGGATCTATATAATTCTTCATTTGAACTTCTTCTTGTTCTTGGGTATTTTATGATTGAACTTCCAGAGCATCATCAAGTCGAAGGTCGAATTGCTAGAAAAAATTGATCTCACTTGAGTAAGAACTTGATCAAATTCCTCAATAGAAACCCTTGTTTTTCCACATTAAGTATTATTCATTTGATAGTACTGAAATTTCATTATTAATTATCAAAAAAAAACTTCGTCAATGGCTTCTTGTTTGAAACATTTCACTATAAAAAGAAAGAATAGAGAAATCAAAATCATGGATTTTTTGTTCCATCTATTCCCCTTAATATATTTTAGAAATTAGAGGGTGGGAGGGGGGGCATTATTAGAGAATTTATATTAGGGGGGGGAATTATTAGAGAATTTATATTATAAATTCTAAACCAAAGTAGGTTAACAATGGTATTACATGCATTATTTTCATCTATAGAAGATCATCGTCTTGATATTTATGGCTTTCTATTATGCTCTTGCTTGGTACCATTCTCTAAGGCTTGCATTTATTCAAGAAATTCCTTAAAAATGACAACTTGAGGTTTTCCTAAGAGCTAAACACAAAGAAATCCCACATTATTCATATTTGAAATAATTTGGTTAAATAAATATGAACAAAAAGAGAAAAACATATATGGTTCCAGTGAAGCAACACACATTACAAATATGCAACAGTGTATGTAAAAATCATATTGGAGAGTATTGAAAATCCCAAAAAAGAAACAACTCCTAGCCAATACCAATATTCCTTATGGAAAGATGTTACGACGCTTCAACACATAAACACCTAAATTTGTGGTAGTATTTGCACTCAAAATATGAATATGGTTCCATGACACCAGTCTATTTGATGAATGGATTTGAAAATTTCTTCATAGTTTAAATATTAAAAAAAAAAAAAAAATCCTTTAAGGAAACTCTTGTTAGATTATTTCCATATTTTCCACAACCTTTCGTGGAGTTCTTAATGTATTAGAAGGTTAAAGCCTTACTATCACCCATCTAAGATAAATCATCTCATTCAGAAAAATCACATTCTCTGCATACATCAAAGGTGAACACCAGTAACCCCATATCCACCATATATCCACCATTTATGGATGTTCTATACAATGTAAATCCATTATCAATCTCACTATAAATTGATATTTCACTATTTAAAAACTAGAATCCTATCATGTGATTAGAGTGACAAGTAAATCCCATCATGTTTGTCAAGATTGTTTATATTATAGCCTTACATCAATGCTTCATTGATTTTTAGAGAGATTATATGTTTGTGAATTAGAAAGAAATGAAAATGACAACCTCTAGGGAGAATGAATCATCCAAGCATGAATATGAGTAGAAGATATATAAAGTCTCCAATATTAGCTAAGATCATTGTTCCACAAATTCTCATAATATGAAAAAACAAGGTTGATTTCATCTAATGAACTAAGAAGATAATAAGAAATTGGAAAAAGAACACGTAAGCAGAAGGATTGATTTCATCTAAAAGAAACAAATGCAATGAAGAGATTAACATTCATCACTAAGAATGGAAACAATATTCATAGATGATTGATCTGTTGATACTACCTACTAGCTTCAATGGAAAACCCAATGGTATAGTAATTTATAACTATTCAAACCCCAACTTCCAACAATGGCATTAGAATTCTCAATAAAAATTAAGAACAGTGTGAGCCCATGCAAGATAGAAGAGTAAATATCATTACTTTAAGAATATAGGAAGCATGAACCATCATGGCTAATTCTACAAATCTATTCAACATATTGATGAGGAGGCTGAAAATAAGTGTTGAGGTATATATTTGCATCATTTTAGGACTTATGATGCATTTTAGTGTTCAAGAATACAATCGAGGTAATAAAGGATCCCATTCTAAGATGTAAAATGAACTATTTATAGTTAGATATTTTATATCCTTGTATTGATGATTCTCATCTAAGGTTAACATTTTGAAATAAACTATGATATTTCTTAAATTAGACCAAATTCTAGTCTATCAAATATCTCACTTGTGTTGTGTAAATGATGTAAACAAAGGAATTCCACTTGACCAAGTTCCATTCTTTTGTGTAATAAGCCTTAAATATATCCAATGTTGGGACAAGGTTCCTATTGAAGTCTAAAGTTTCTATGTGACTTCTCCTCTGATCATAAAGGACTAATAACTCATTTTCTAAATGAGAACCTGAATGAAATTGCTTGAATCTAAACAAAAATGCATTGACAAGTATGTAGTGATAAGGATCTTTCTTGATTAAATTGTTTCTTGAAATAAGGAAAGAAATGTGATAAGGTGAATTTATATAACAAATATATCTACAATTCCATTAGAATTTAAATTTTGTATTTATAAAACCGTAGAATTTGTGTGGCCTTTTTGAAATGGTAGATATCTTTTATATAGGGTTTTATAGCAATGTCATAAGATTCAACAATTGTCTTGGAATGTAGGTATGGTCACCTAGTAGAGGACATGGCATACAAACAATTCCAGTTACACATAAAAAGGAAACATGGACTAATGACCATGAATTCCATACTTTTGATCCATATGAATTGTGTGGCCTACAATCAGTTGAATTTTAAGGAGCTGCCAATCTATCGGGATAATTATTCAACTTAGATTTTGGAGGATGAATTAACTAAAATAAACATTTTTATTTAGGAGAGACTTTCATATCTAAACCAATTCCACCATAATTGTAAATAATATCATAAATTATATGTGTTCAAACCCAAATAACCTCCAAAATCCATATCTTCAACAATAAAGGTAATGTGAACACCAAGAAGAAGTTGATTTACCATTTTCATTGCACTACCAACACCAACTCCACCCTTGATAATGTATATACTTTAGTCTTTCATATAAAAATGGTATTCATGATCAAATGCATATCACTTCACATGTCCTACTATGGAAATGGCATGTCCACTATTATGCAAAGATAATTCCCACCCCCATGACGGTTTTGTAATATTCAATGAAATGCAATTCCATGGCATAAAACCCAACTCAATCACAATTTGTGTGTTCTTCCCATGTGTGTTAATTTATTGTCTTCAAAACAAGGTAAGAAAAGAAACAATCATGTAAAAAGAATGCCCACCCCCATGGATCCTTGGCATTCATCAATTACATGCAAGTCCAACGTGTAAAACCTAAATCATTCACTATGTTTAGTGTTCTACCTATATGTGTTTATTTATTTGATTTAGAACAAGGTAAGAAAATCCATAGTTATCAAAAAGAATTCCCACCCCCAAGAAGCCTTGAAATTCTTCAATGAAATGCAAGGCTAAGGTGTAAAACCTAACTCAATCACAATGTTTATGTTCGACCTATTTGTGTTGATTTATTAGCTTAGAACAAGAGAATCACATCCATGGTTATAAAAAACAAATTCCCACCCCCATGAATTCTTAGCATTCTTCAATGACATGAAACCCTAACTCAATCTTTATGTTTAGTGTTATACTTGTGTGTTGATTTATTGGCTCTAGAACAAGGTAAGAAATTCCATGGTTATGCAAAAAGAATTCCCACACCTATGAAGCCTTAGAATTCTTCAATGAAATGAAATTCTAGGGAATAAAACCCAACTCAATCACAATGCATATATTTTTCTTGTGTGTTGATTTATTGGCTCTAGAACAAAGAAAGCAACTCCATGTTTATGTAAAAATAATACCCACCCCCATGAATCCTTGGCATAATTCAATGACATGGAAATCGAAGGTGTAAACCCAACTCAATAGCCATGTTTAGTGTTCTCCCTTTATGTATTGATTTATTGGCTCTAGAACAAGGTAAAAAAATCCATGACTATGCAAAAAGAATGCCCACCCCCATGAATCCTTGGCATTCTTAAATGAAATTAAATCCCAAGGTGTAAAACCCTATGTAATCACCATGTTTAGTGTTTTTCTATGTGTGTTGATTTATTGGCTCTAGAACAAGGTAATAAAATACACAGTTATGTAAAAAGAATGCCCACTTCCATGAAGCCATAACATTATTCAATGAAATGAAAATATAGGTCGTAAAACCCAACTCAATCACAATATTAATGTTTCGCCTATGATTTTTAATTTATTGGATCTATAACAAGGTAAGCACATCCAAAGTTATGCAAAACAAACGCCCACCCACATGAATCCTTGGAATCCTTCAATGACATGAAATTCCAACATGTAAAACCCATCTCTATCACTATGTTTAGTATCATGGCTATGTTTGTGTATTTATTTGCTCTATAACAAGGTAAGCAAATCCAAGGTTATGAAAAAAGTATGCACAAACCATTTAAGCCTTGGAATTCTTCAATAAATTTGAGATTAAGGCATAAAACCCAATTCAATTAGAATTTTTATTTTTTTTTCCTATGTGGTACTATATGGACTCTACAACAAGGTAAGAAAATTTGCAGTTATGAAACAAGAATGGCCACCCCCATTAAACATTGGATATCTTCAACAAAATGCAAGTCAAAGACATGAAACCCAACTCAATCACCATGTTTAGTGTTCTGCCTATATGTACCAATTTTAAATCTAGAACAAGGTAAGAATATCCCTTGTTATGCAATAAGAAAATCCCACCCAATGAAGCCTTGGAATTCTTCATTGAAATCCAAGTTTAAGGCATTACACACAATGCAATCGCCATGTTTAGTGTTTTGCATCTATGTGTTGATTTATTGGATTTAGAACAAGGTATGCAAAGGCATGATTATTCAATAAGAAATGAATTTGACATGGTGATCCGTAAATGATAGGATTATAGGATTTCCATTTCACCAACATGGATTCCTATGTCTATTATTGCACTATTCAGTCAAATTGAAAGGAAACCTCGAATGATGATCTTGAATTGGCTTGTACTAGTAGTTCTAGCAACTATCATTAGCATAGAGTATCTCCTCTATTCACTCACAAAATAAAAAGAACAATGAAAACAATCATCTCCCAACTAGCATATAATTATCAATACCCAACACTCTCAAGTAAACTATGTATATGGTTGCAAATCAACATGGATGAGGCACTCTATGTTCATAGCTCATTAAAAATATCATGAAGCCAGGATCATCTACACAAAACCCATTACAACCAACAAGAGACAAGTTTTCATGCAAACCAAAACAAAGGGGGACACCCAACCAGCTGAGTCAACCGGCAAGTAAAATAAAACATGATCATACATAAAATGAGTCATCCAACAATAATATAACACTCATCCTAACAACTGAGTCAACTAGTAGGTGAAAAAAATGCTCATGCCTAAAAAGAGCCAACCAACAGTAAGATAATTCTCATCCTAACATCTAATTCAACCAGTAGTAAGATAACACTCAGCCTAATAGCTAAGTCAACCAACAGTGAAGAAAACGTGTAATTGAGTCAACCAATGGTCTATGGGAAAAGGGAATATGCCCATCAAGCATTAGATGGTTGTGTAGGGCCTATGGGAAAAGGAAAAACACTTATTAAGCATGAGAACGTTGAGTATGGTCTATGGGAAAGGGACAAACACCAACTAGCAATACCAATTTGACTCAATGAGTGAGAAGGGCGATTCAGTGGAGACATAAATGCCATGAAAACCCAATTTAGTTGCTACCTACACTTTTGAAACGACTTAGGAATGTTAAACATTGATTTCCCATCTCTAAAATCACCCAACGATGGAGGACAAAGAGATATTGGGATAGGTATCCACCATTAAACCATTGTACTGTGAAGAAAAACCTCCCACGCAACAAATTACTATCAATTTATCTTGTTAACTACTCAACAGAGAAATGCAACCAATAACTCAATAAACCACAAAAATGAATTAACACAGTAACATACTCAACAACACATAGGAAAATTAATGCACATTCAAATATGATTTACCTTGGAAACCCAAATGGGAAAAATGGCATTCAATTGGCTTCGGTTGAGCTATATATTATGAATCATTGGGAAATTTACAGGCCTTCTGGTTCATCTCTATGCTCCTCAACAAAATTAAGGGAGCAATCCTCTTCCTTCTCAGCCAAAGAACCCCTTCTCCCTCTCAAATAACTAGATGCGGGATCAACTGGGGGGATAGTTGGAAGGTCAAGTGTCCCCAACCCTTTAGCTTCCCCACAAGCTTGTTTCCCCTCCTTCTTCTTCTTATTTTTTCTTTTTGTACACAGTGTATATTTTAACCTTGTACAATATTTTACTGCAAACAGATTTTCAATAAAAGAACAGAAAAGATACAATGGAAAATACACACATTACACAGATATTTTTCCCCTGGAAACCCAAACCGGGAAAACCAACATATTATATATTCATTCACTTCATACATTGTTTACAATACAATATAAATATAGGATCCAACGACATCCAAAACCCTAATCCAATGACCTGGATTAGTCAACAACCCTAATTTCTTAACTAAAAATAGAAAACCATCGACGAAAAACCATGTGCCAAAAAACCGCCCAAAAAACGAACACAAAAACCTGTAAAAAAAAAAATCAGGGGTGCTACCCACGAACCCCTGCGTAGGGGGGCTCCCACCCCCCTAGAAAACCCCCAGACAGGGAGGCTCCTCTCCCCTATGATCCCCAGGAAAGGGGTCACTCTGCCCCCCTGCGCGCCTGGCACAACGTAGACACTACTTCTAGTCGTGAAAAGAATATAACACATACCCAACATTCTCCCACTTGTTTTATTTCCATACATGGGGTTACAAGGTTACATAGTCAACAATATAGGGTAGCAATTCCCATAGATCCTCTACACCAAGAGAACTTCTCAGTGCTCACAGATTTTGTAAATGAATCTGCAACATTCTTCAAAGTGTCCACCTTCATCAGCAACACCTTATTTTCTTCAACCATGTCTTTCATAAAGTGATATCAAACATCAATATGCTTTGTCTTTGAATGATAAGTTGGGTTCTTCGCTAGAAAAATTGCACTCTGATTGTCACAATCTATCCTTGTAGCTTGTTGTACCAACCCAATACCTGAACACAATCTTTGTAACCATATTTCTTCCTTGCTTGCATGAGTGGATGCCATGTATTCAGCTTCTACAGTTGAAAGTTCCCCTACATATTGTATTTTGCTCATCCAACTAATTTCTCCTCCAAACAGGTTAAACACATACTCACTTCTAGATCATCTATGATCCAAATCTCCAGCCAAGTCTGCATCCACAAACCCATGTATGTCCAACACTCTGTCCAAACCTAGTCTTCCTTGGTAGCACAATCCATAACTAGTAGTGCCACACAAATACCTGAAAACTCTCTTTATTGTTGAACAATGCTCCTTCCTTGGTTTTGACATATACCTGCTCAAAAATCCCACTGCATGTGCAATGTCTAGTCTAGTACAGACCATTGCATACATCAAACTGCCAACCGCACTTGCATATGGAACATGAGACATTTTCTCCACCTCTTCATGTGTCTTGGGACACTGATCCGCAAATAACTTTACACCTACAGGAATAGCAACCCTAGCCGATTTACATTCATGCATATTGAACCTCTTCAATATTGTCTCGACATATTTTCTTTTATTTAACCATAGTTTCATGTTTTTCCGATCTCTTTTAGTTTCCATTCCCAAAATGAAATTTGCAGCACCAAGATCCTTCATGTCAATTTTAGAGGAAAATTGAGTTTTCACATCCTGGATAATCTCCATGTTGTTTCCTATCTGCAACATGTCATCCACATACAAGACCAAATAAATCAAATGATCAACAATTGATTTAAAATATACATAGTGATCCTCTTTGCTTCTTTTGAAGTTAAGTCCCATCATATAAGTATAAAATTTGTGATGCCACGTCCTTGGTGATTGTTTTAAACCATACAGGGAATTTTCCACCTTGCATACCAGCTCCTTATTTCCCTTCATAGAAAAGCCTTATGGTTGCTTCATGTAGATTTCTTCTTCCAGATCCCCATGTAGGAATGTTGTCTTCACATCCATCTGTTCTACTTCAAAATCAAACATAGAAGCAACAGATTACAAAAATCTAATAGAGGTTAACTTAGCAACAGGAGAAAAATATCACCAAAATCAATTCCCTCAACCTGGGAATAACCCTTTTCTACTAATAAATCTTTGTATTTCTCCACTTTTCCTTTTGCATTCATCTTCTTTTTAAATACCCATTTGATTCCAATGGGATTTCTTCCAGTTGACAACTCCACTAGATCCCAAGCCTCATTCTTATCCAAGGTTGTAATTTCTTTAACCATGGCCTTTTTCCATAGTTTTCATCCTCTGATTCCACTTCCTCCTTAACAGTTTTAGGATCATCATTAGTAATAGACAAAGAAAAATTTGAATGGAAATCGGGTGGAGTATACCTTTATGACATCCTTTTTTCCAACACTAATCTCCTCAATATTGGAGTATGAGGATATTCTTCTTCTTATTCTTGTTCTGTGTAGAGTTTGATTCATCATCCTTTGGCTCAAACTCTATGTTTTCTAGTTCTTCCTTACTTGTTAGGACTTCTTGTTTAACAACATACTTCATTTCTCTAAATACTAGATCTCAGCTATACCCAACCTTATTAGTTTCTGGTTTCCAAAGCTTATAGCCTTTGATACCATCTTTATACCCAATAAAGGTACACTTTTCATCCTTCTTATCTAGCTTACTCATGTTTTCCTTTGGAACATGAACATCGGCCTCACAACCAAATAGCTTGAGATGTGTGAGAGAGGTTTTCTTACCAATCCATACCTCGTATGGAGTCTTGTCATATAGTGTTGATGAGGGTGACCGATTGACCAGGTAACATGTAGTACCCAGTGCCTCTGCCCAAAATTCTTTCCCTAACCCGACACCATTGAGCATGCACCTTGTTTTTTCCACCAGCGTCATGTTCATCCTTTCTGCAACTCCATTTTTTTGAGTTGTATATGGAGTAGTATTTTACCTTTCTATACCGTACTTATTAGGGAACTCTTCAAATTCATTCTCGCATAACTCTTTTTCATTATCTTTCCTTGCCACCTTAATTAGTTTCTCTGTTTGATTCTCAACAAGAGCCTTAAACTCTTTAAACTTGTCAAAGATTTCGTATTTCTTCCTGAGGAAATATATCCAAGTATTCCTAGAGAAATCATATATAAATGAGACATAGTACATATATTTTCCCAATGATGGAACCGACATAGGTCCAAACACATCATTGTGCACTAGCTATAAAATTCCTTCTGCCATCATTGCACCAGAGGGGAATCTTACCCGATTTTTCTTCCCATATACACAATTTTCACAGAAATCAAAATCCAAAGAGAAGTTATACATACCTTCAACCATACCTTTACCATGTAGTAGTTGAATACCCTTCTCTTTGATATGCCCCAGTCTTTGATGCCACGGCATAACCTTTTCTCCAAATACTGTAGCATTTTTTTCTTCTTCTTATAGAATATCAAGAATAATGGTACTATTACACCCATTACTAATAGTTCTTCCTTGCATCTTATACAGAGTTCCAATCCAAACTCCCTTCAGCAACACCATTTCTCCTCAAACCATCCTACGGGTTTCTTTTTCAAATACTATTTTTACCCCTGCATCGACCATTTTTCTTACAGAAAACAAATTTCTAGCCAATCTTGGGATGTGAAAAACACCAGAAAGTGTTCTAATCCTTCCATCTATGAGCCTCAACTTGAATTTTCCTTTTCCTATGATTATGTTTGTCGAGTCATCACCTAGGAAAACATTACCTCCATCATACCTTTCATATTCACAGAACCACTCCCTGTGGGGAGTCATATGAAAGGATGCACCTGAGTCAACCATTCATGCCTCATGATCTACATGTGTGCTTTAATAATCCAAGTACACATTTCCTCTTTCTTCCTTGGAGGTATTTTATTCTATAGAGGGAGCACCTTCAAATCCCTTCACTTTCTCAGCGCTTTTGGATCTACATTGCTTCTTGAAGTGCCCTTATTTTCCACATCTCCATCATACTTTTACAAACTTTCTGGGAGATTTAGATCCACCCTTATACTTATATCTCCCACTTAAGGACTTAGAACTATCTCTATCCTCGGAGCATCCTCTTGAAAATAATGCATATGTGTTATGTCCTTCCATGTTCTTTTGTCTCATCTCCTCTGACAACAAGGATGAGACCACATCATCGAAACTCAAGGTAGTTCTATTACTACCTATGGCCACAACCATACTATCCCACAAGTCTAGTAAAGAGCACAGTAAACTAATACAGTTATCTTCATCTGAAATTTTAATCTCAATAGATAATAACTAACTTACCACAGTATTGAATGCATTCAGATGCTCTATCACCGGGTCTCCATATCTCGTCTTCAATTTATACAACTTCTTCTGTAGGAACAGTTTATTTACCAGGGAATTATACTAATATAAGTTCCCTAACTTATCCCATAACTCCTTGGTTGTAGCTTCCCTTGACACATTCAGTAATACTGAATATGAGAGACACAATCAGATTGTGCTCTTCACCTTCTGATCAAAAAAATTCCAGTCATATGTTGGCGTTCCTTTAGGTGAAATACATGGATCCACCACAATCCACTGATCTATGTCTACCAATAGACCTTCCATCTTGAGGTTCCATAGCTCAAAATTTTCCCATTAAATTTTTTGATCTCTATTTTCAAACTACTCATCATTTATTTTCACTTGAAGAATCAATACTGCAGATATCCCATTGTAACAAGGCTTATCATAGTCCTGAGCCAAACCCCTGACCAAAAAGGAGTCCACCTGAAGCCAATAATTGCTCTGATACCAAATGTAGATTTTAACCTAGTACAATATTTTACTGCAAATAGATTTTCAATAAAATAACGAAAAAGATACAATGGAAAATGCACACATTACACAAATATTTTTCCCCTGGAAACCCATACCGGGAAAACCAACATATTCTATATTCATTCACCTCATACATTGGTTACAATAAAATATACATATAGGATCCAGTGGCATCCAAAACCCTAATCCAATGACTTGTATTAGTCAATGACCCTAATTCCTTAACTGGAAATAGAAAACCATCGGCAAAAAACCATGTGCCGAAAAAATGCCCAAAAAACAAACACAAAAACTGGTAAAAAATAAAATTTGGGGGCGTTGCCCCCGAACCCCTTTGTAGGGGGGCTCCCACCCCCCTGTCACCATTGGGAAAGGAAGCACTCTTCTCCCTTGTGCAATGTAGACACTACTTCTATTTTTTCAAAGAATATAACACATAGAGGAAGCGGTCCCATGAGAATTTCACTTTTTTAATATATCTCCTTTTTATTTTTTCTTTACAATAATGCATTTCCTATAATTTACATTTTTATGTGCTTTCCTTTTTTATTTAAATGAATTCAATGGTGAACACCAATAGTGATGGCATGGGGACCTTCATGCCAGTAATATGGTGTTCTTCATTGTCCATAACCTCGAACCTTTCTAGTCTCATTCATCATCCATAACCTCAAACCTTTCCAATGTCGATCATCGTAGATACTGTATTGTAGCCAATTGTTCTTGTTTGTATCTAATTCAGATCACACCTTCCCATTGGGAGGATTTTGGTCCCCAAAAGATACCAAGGATAGGTGAGGGAAATTTACAATATATTTCCTCACATACCACTTCACCTTCCATGGAGTATGTACTTTGAGACCAATTTTCCACATCTCTTATTATCCTTTGTGTGTTACCCACTCCTTATGTTGCAAAAAGTTTTCCTCATTCAAGTATTCCAAAGTTTGTGGTGCAAAGTCTTCAATAGTAGGAAGAACTCGATGTTCCTCCTCATCTAGCATGGAAGGTTCAAACAATTTCAAATACTCCACATTCACCATTGAATTGATCTTAATATAAGGAGCAAGTCTTAGCCTGAAGGCATTCTTATTCACC
>ML815931.1:101452-156417 GCA_009831015.1 Picea engelmannii | reverse complement strand
ATATTCTCTATCAACAAAAATAGAAACAAACATAAAAGGCATACATATGTATAACTTAAAAGGCAAACATACATAAATCGCTATCTAGATTTGAATCGCAGACAATCAAATTAAATTAAATTGCTATTGTTGTATAACGCATTGTATATTAAATCTCTTTTTATATCAATAGTATAAATAACTATATAATTACTCTCAATAGCATAATTTTTCTGTATATTAAATCCCTATTATAATTACGGTCAAAATATTTATTGTCAATAATATAAATTCGCTTGAAATATATCACTGTGTTAAATACTTTTAAAAAGGAAATTAATAATCTACAAAATTAATCTATACCAACAATTCATTGTGTAATCCACTGTCAAGATCTATACACAACAATTATTGCAGTTATATAGCAATTATACACACATTTATTGTTAATTTCGTTGTTATTGATATCCCAAAAATGTTGTCCATCATTGATAGTAGAAATCGTTGGTCTAGCAAGATTAATATATTGCTACCTAGCAAGATATAGGAATCACTACCTGCCAAGATATGGCTATCCATAATATTGTTGTTATTGCATAACAAAAATTGCTATCCATTAATACATATCAAGCAGGCATATCAAAAATGTTCTGTAAATACATGAATTAATCATGTATAAATCTCTCTAAATAATTCGTTGTCCTATAACATTAAAACGCAGGTATATAAACAATGAGATTTGTTGGAAGATCGTGGTTCTTTAAAACACAGGTAAAGGGTTAAATTCAGAAGTACAAACGAAATAAAAACTGGATGCATGTAATGGTTTATCCAACCATAAAAACAAGTTCAACTCTTGATGCCTATAATGGTTATTTCAACAGTAAAACGAATTCCAAAATATGAGCACAATAAAATCAATCATTCGGCAATGAATCAGCAAAAACGCAAGGATACTCATTAACAAGAACACTAAAAGACTAATCATTCGGCAATGGGTCGATCAAACACACAGATTCTCATTCACAAGGAGGGCGCAAGGATTAAAGATTAATCATGAAGGAAAAATGCAGAGGTAAGTAAGGGATAAATAGTTGGGCAAAAATTTATCCTTCACTCATCATCCATGCATAGAAAAGCAGGGCATTTGAATCTATAGGTCTTTAAACACTGAAGTGACGAGCATCAATTCGGATCCTGGCCGACTGTTTAGGCATGGACCGATGACTAAAGGGATAAGGGATGGAATATAAAAACACAATATCTTCATAATAATCAATAAACCCACATAGAGAAATAACATGTGTGATTTAAAATTTCATTGCAAGTAACAACTTAAACCGATGTACCTTAGACAAACGTGAATGCTCTATAGTTTATGTCCCGTGCACACTCCATCAAGCTCCCTATTTCCGACCGGTGTAACCTCACTGGTACCTCCCATCTAACGCTAGGGGTACTCTTCTTCCCCTGAGCCCCCCGAGCCACAAAGGGGCCACAGACACAATACTAGAGAACTGCTAACCCCTAGCTTGCCTCGCAAGTTCGAGCTACCACTTGTTACCCGAGCTGGGTATCCCAACTCCCATAAGAGAAGTTCAGTCAAGACAAAAATTCAGCAGCATAACGTTACGCAAAAATATGAGATCCATACTCCTCCTCCTCCATCATTTTTATAGATTTTTCAAGTAATTATTTTCCCAAATTCTCATTAAATTCCTTATTCAATTAATTAATTAGGAAAACCCCCTCCCGTACATATGTCACCCTTCCCCTAGTTGCACCAGAAAATTAATTTTATTAATTATTTAATTATTCCTATTTCTCTCACCCACCTAAAATCATTCCTAAAAACGATCCTAGGTGTCCCAATATTCCCTTACTAAACTTAAATGACTTACACCTTACTAAATTCCTAGTTGAGTTCATAAAAAGCAAGTTCCCAAGGCAAGATTTCTTACTAAGTTAGGCATTCAGCCTTTTTTTTACGTTTTATCTTTTCCTTCGGTTTCCCCTTTTTATTTAAGTTTCCTATTTCCTTTAAGTTTTCCTCTTTTTCCTTTTTAACTAAAATTTAAATTAGCAAGTGTAGATGAAACAATCATTTACCCTTTTTCTTCTTTGATTAAAAATTAATTCAGCAAGTGTAGATAAAACAACCATTTACCCTTTTTCTTCTTTAATTAAAAATTAATTTAGCAAGTGTAGATGAAACAACCATTTACACTTTTTTTTTTCTTTTTTTTTTAACTAAAATAAAATTAGTAAAAATAGATAAAAACAATCATTTCCCTTTTAAAATTTTAATCCTCCATTAAAATTTTGACTTTTATGAATAAATTTGAATTTATTACCCCCCTTCTTGTTACATGTTTATTTGTTATTATTATTTTTTTGACCATAGGTTCTACTTAGACCTAGATTTTAATTTCACTAGGCTGGGTGAGATTTTCATTAGCGAAACAAAATTGTTTTTAAATCTTACTTATCACATCATCCATTTTAGGGCCGACTAGGTTTATTCACTTACCAATTAAGAATCACGACGTGCCCTTCAAGACACACTAGGTGCTCCAAGGGTGTTAGTCACCTCCTTCCAGTTTCCTTGCGCGACATGCCCTTCAAGATGCACTACGTGCTCCAAGGGTGCCACTCGCCTCTACCCTTTTTCCTTGCGCAACGTTCCCTTCAAGACGCACTACGTGCTCCAAGGGTACCACTCGCCTCTTTCTATATTCCTTGCACATCGTGCCCCTCAGGATACACTACGTGCTCCAAGGGTTCAACTCACCTCTTGACTGACTTGGTAGACATCAAAAACCCCTGGTGTTAATACTCCACCAAGTGATCTTGTTGGAGACTAAGGGTCTATAAGGAATAAGGCCCCTGCGTTATTGCGTGCCCCTTAGAATCATCGTGAGCGACTATCACAGTCTTCCCTCATGGCATCGTGGGTCTTCTCGAACTAGGTAATTGTTAACCTACAGTTCGAGCCACGCCGAGAGTGATAGTAGTCTATTGTAGGGCTGTTGTCCACACCTCTCCCTCAAGTCTTTGGTTGTCTTGTGTGACCCCTCTACTCCACATGTGAGTCTAGTCAGAAATTTATTGTTATCCTACATCCATCAACGAATCATGTCAGCAAAAATAATCAATCATCATAACATCTAATCATATCTACATGTGTCACATCAATAATATTCAAACCCAACAGTCCTCTCCCTGACTCGATCCGAAGTCTAAGGGGTTTCATAGATTCCTTTGCATCCTCAATGTCCAAAGTACTGCACACTCAGGGGAACCCATTCAATAACACCTGTCTATGAATACAACAAATTAACATATCATCAATATGTAATGTCTCATAATCATAATCGAACGACCAATAATGTAATAATCTGGATCACTTGCAAGCAAGTGTCCTCAAAGAATAAGTTCCCTCAGTGCGCGCAAGAGCGGGATGGTACAAGATTGAAACGTTGGGGCGCGTTCTTCGCATGACAAGGTTTGTTTATGTTCGAGACATTACGAAAAGGAAGTTCTAGTGAATTTTAAAAAAAAAATCTAACTAAGGGTTTCCTTTCTGAAAAAGATAGGAACTTTAAACTGATGCAATATATTACATAGAAGGAAACTTTGAATCATACTTGTTATAAGGACATTGATAGCATATGATCTTGAACTGTAAAATCTATCTCTTCCAAATAGGCATATATAAAATTAGAGTATGCATTTATTCATTCTGTTTTTTCGTGTTACAAATTACATAGTCACAAAAACAAAACAAAAAAGAGGTGAAAACAATTATGATTTATAATAGTAAAATATTTAAATAAAATTAATTTATAATTAACTCTTTGTGGTATTCTTTAAGTCATTTATATTAAGTCTTTGGACAAATTTAATATAATATGATTTTAATGACTTAAATTATTTAAAGCAAAATTTGAGATATATTAATGATATAAGCTCCAAACAAAATATTATATGAAAAAAGTCTCATATTATAAATAACTTAAATGACTGAATATACAATTAGTTAATTGACTTAAATGACTTACAACGACTTCTTCTCTTATTAAAAAAATGACTTCATATAATTAAATAACTTAGTTTATAAAACAACTTAAATGACCTAATATAATTAAATGAATTAGTATAAAAGACTTAAATGCTTTAATATACAATTAATTAAATGACTTACAAATTTAACATAAATGATTTAAATGAATTAATATAATATTACTTTAATGACTTAGTTATTTTATAATAAATTAAATGCTTTAAAAGATCCAAACTAATTATTATATATTTTGACTTAATATATTTTATGGGCTAATTTAAAAAGCCCTAAATTGACTTAAATATATTAAGCTCCAAACAAAATATTAAATATTACAACTTAATATATGTTCTCAACTAAACTAAATATTATATATTATGACTTAATATATTTTATGGGCGAATTTAAAAATCCTTAAAATAACTTAAATATATTAATCTCCAAACTAAATATTAAATATTATAACTTAATATATGTTTTCAACGAATCTAAAATGAATGCCATAAACTGAGAATCCTAATTATGTACACCCTAAAATTGTTGTAGAAACTCAATAAAACATGTTGTTGTCTATTCATTTTCATTTCCATAAATGAAGTACATTGATAAATTACACAATAGAGAATTAGTGTGAACATCATATATTTCATTTACTATTTTATATTAGAAAAAAAATATAAAAGTACTTGTTTTAAAATAGGGTAAATGCATTTTTACTGTATTAAAATCCATTGATTTTTTCATTATTCTTATGCTTTTAGATTTAGAGATACTTAAAATCTTTATAATTAATTGCGAACTTAAAAAAAGCTGCATTTTCAAAGTTATTTTGTATTCGTTTAATTTGATTTAAGAATCTCATTTTTAGTTATGTAAATCATATGAATTTGGTTTTACCAGCTATCTGCATATGTTGCAATGGAAAGAACAAAGTCTAAAAAATACCAAAATGTCTGACTAGTTTCATACTATGTAAAAAAATTCAAAGAAATGTGATTTGATGCTCAACAACAGAACATAAATTGCAAATTCATATAATAACGCAACAAAATTATTCATCAAAACTACTGGGCTCTTTTAATAAAATACAATGCAAATTCATATAATGATGCAACAAAATTATTCATCAAAACTAGTGGGGTCTTTTAATAAAATACAAGAAGATCGATAGACTGAATGCAGTAATATAAACAAAATTAAAAATCAACGAAATTATGTCTTCTTTATTTTCACATAAGTTAATCATGCCTTTGGAACGCGTTAGAACACAACAAGGCTAAGCCTTTCCTTTCTGCAATATTCAACATACCTTTACAATGGGGGTTCTAAGTCATTTACGTTTTCAACAAAACAAAGGTAAAAGGCCTCTTTATTCGACTTGTACTAAAAAACAAAGGTAAAAGGCCTCTTTTAGATTACGATTTGTACTCTTAATTTTGGAATTTGACTTTCCAATCCATTTGGAAAAAATATTTTTAAAAATTTCGACTAAGAATTTGCTGGGATTGGATTTTAATGGAGTTAAAATTTAAAATTTGGCAAACCTTTGAACGAAAATTAAAAGATTAATTATAATATAAAAGTCTTAGAGCAAATTCTCCATGTAAAATTAAAATTGTTCACCATAATATTTTCAAGCGATTGAGAACGTATATATATCACTAAAAAGCTGAAAAATTAATCATATTCATTATTATAACTTTCTCTCAAGATATCGAGAACTGTCAATCAATGTTGGAAAGGCCCCGGATGCGTTCAGCCATATCCAAACGAATTTCACCAAATGGGTTTCGCCGTGACAGGTTGTCACTTTTTGTTCTATGTTTCAAATTTGTTTCAAAAGATTGTACATATGTAGCAATACACAAGATAAGTTTGAACCCCAAACAAATAAAATCATGAACGTCATTTAGTCACTTAGAGGAAGTTTACAATATAATTACTATAGATCACAATAATCTGTAAGGCGAATACAGAGAGATTTCCAGGGATCTGTTACTGTCTATTGTGGTGGGATATTCGCTTTTAATTAATAAAAATATAGATGGTTACACTTACTCCCACGACCATGCTATATTCTTTTTTCATCCTACCATGCGATTATATTCATTGAAATATCTATTTGTTTGATTGAGTTCTCTGGTCAAATCTAAAAAGTTGTAAACTTAGATCCCTAATAATCTACACCTTAAACTGAGAACCCTAGTTATGTATCTAGCTATGATTGTAGGCATGTAGTTGTGCCCATGACCCATGGAACAGAGAACATTCGTTTTCCTCTATATTCCATGTGTTTCTATGCACATCATTTGTGGTTGAGTAGGTGGGTGGGCCATGCACCCAAATAAAATTGTTGTAGAAACTCAATAAAATATTATGTTTTATATTCATTTTGTAACATCTCGCTCTTGTGTGCACTGAGGGAACTTATTCTTTGAGGACACTTTCTTGCAAGTGATCCAGATTATTATACTATTGGCTGTTTGATTATGATTATGATATATTATGGATATGATGATATGCTATTTTGTTGTATTTACATAGACAAATGCTATTGACTAGGTTCTCCTAAGTGTGAAGGACTTTGGACATTGAGAATGCAGAGGCATCGATGAAACCCCTTGGACTCCAAATCGAGTCAGGGAGTGGGTTGTTTGGGGTTTCAATGTTGTTGATGTGACATATGTAAATATGATTAAATGTTATAATGATTTATTATTATTGATGACATGATTCATTGATAGATGCAGGCTGACGATATCTTGTCGACCAAACTCACATTTGGAGTTGAGGGGTCATGCACTATAACTAGAGACTTGAGGGAGAGGTGTGGGAGCATCCTTGCCACAGCCTACTAGCACTCCCATTGTGGCTAGAAATGTAGGTTAACGATTACCTAGTTCGAGCAGTTGCTCACAATAATTCTAAGGGGTGTGCAATAAGGCAAGGGCCTAATTCCTTATAGGCCCTTAGTCTCCCACAAGATCACCTGGCAGAGTATTGACTCCAAGGGTTTGATGTCTACCAAAGTCAGTCAAGAGGAAAGTGGCACCCTTGGAGCACGTAGTGTGTCCTGAAGGGCACGTCGTGCAAGGAAAACGGAAAGAGGTGAGTGGCACCCTTGGAGCACGTAGTGCATCCTGAAGGGAACATCGTGATTTTAACTAGTAAGTGAATAAACCTATTCGACCTTAAAATGAATGATCAATCCCGGAATGTTAAAAATCTGCATTGGAATGATTAATCCATAAATGTTTAAACTCTGCGTTGAATGTTTAACCTCTGAATGATTAATCTTTGAAGGATTAATATCTGAAGAAATCATTTTTCCCAAATTGTTTTTTCCCAAATCGTTTTTGCGAGAACATCACTGTTTTTAATGACTATGTATGACAACGTTTTTGATACGGTTGTGTTTTTTATAAGTCTGTGATTTTTGTTATGTATTAATGGATAGCGTTTTTTTATATTTATTAATGGATAGCGTTTTGATATGTCATCATTTTGAGATGTATGAATGGATAACGATTTTGTTATGTATTAATGGATAACACTTTTGCATAGCAATATTATACTCTACGTTTTTGGATGGCATATTATACTCTGTGTTTTTGGATAGCATTATTATACTCCACGTTTTTGGATAGCGATATTGTTGTCGGCATATTATACTTTGCGTTTTTGGATAACGATTTATACATTTAATAAGATAGCGATATCATACTTTTAATGGGAAACCATATCATATGGTTGATAGACATCATCATCATGTATTTAATGTGCAACATTATCATGTACTTAACTGACAGTGATATATATTGCATAGCGTTATCATTTTACACAACGATATCACTCTACACAGCGTTATCATATTAAACGACGATATCATAACACACAATGATCTCATATTTCCACTCAACAATATCATTATAAGCTTTCATTTTGTTAGATAGTGATCTCATTAATGGATAGAAATATATTATTAGACAACAATATCCTTATTAGTTTTCATTTTGTTAGACAATGATCTCATTGAGGGAAATAAATATATTTTAGACAACAATATTATTATTATATATCATTAGTGTTAGATAGTGATATTATTAATGGATAGAAATATACCATTAGACAACAATATCCTTTTTAGATATTATTTTTGTTAGACAACGATTTATGGACAGCTATTTTAAACTCGCAGATAAGATGATGTGGAAGTTCTTTGTTAATCCAAAAAGAAAACCCCTTGTATTCATGTTCTTAATATATTAATTTACTTGTTTATCTTTATATGAGGGTAAACATTATTGGCTTAATAAAATGTAAGTACTAGTTTCTTATATCATATACAATTAAGCTAGCTTTCTATAACATTCTATTATATAGGGAATTTAAATAGAATATCCATGCACCTGAATTTTTAGATAATATTCAATTTATTTTTGTTTTAGAGTGTGGGAGACTTCCTTGAAAAATGTGCCTCATAAGAAAACAAGAATTCTTCGGTTGGTTGTGCAATTTAAATATTGAATGATGTCACCTTGCATCTTGTTGACTTGTTAATTTGGTGCTTGGCTATAGTCTTCTTGTATTTTTGACTATTATTTTGGTCTCCTAGTGCGTTGGATTTTAGCTTGGGTCAAAGGTATAGATATGTTATGTTTCACCATGGTTACTGTCATGCCTATTGCCTTGTGATGACATGATTCCTTATCATAGGATCATTGCGCGCCCTAATGGATAGACACAAATGATAATCTAGCTGGAGTCTTGTGCTTCTCGATGTGGGCGTATTGTTCGTTGTATTTGATGTTGGTACTTGGTTCTATGATGCCTTAATGCGGTTGGTTTGGAGCGTCGTAGAGGTTTCTAGTTACTCGTCGTTGAAGCCGATGTGTCGGGTTGCTGATGTTTTACTTTATCTTGTAGGCATTTTCTTGATTATGTCGGGCGGGTAGCCGTTTTTATCTGTCTATTGATTATTGCATGTTTTGTCTTGTCTCATGATGTGTTATTACATTTGGTTGTTGTTGTCTATTGCCTGAATGTGTAAGTTGTGTTCATCGTCAAATCATGTTGATTAATTTTTGTCGTTTATTGCCTTCCTGCTTAAAACAAAAAAAAATTGCACTTGCTTCACATCACATGTAGTCGTAATGATTGGGGTCATTACATATGGTATCAGAGTCGTTTCGACCCACAACTTGGGATCACTACGAATTTCGTTGATTTGATTATTGATTATAAGGTTGCTAATTAAATTGATTTGTATTCGTGCAGATATTAATGGTTAGAGTACGTCACGGAGGTAGTCGACGAGGTTCTAGGTGAGGAGGTGCGACGCCCCCAATAGCATCCATGCCTGAGGGCTCTAAACCCCAGGGAGACAAATAGATTGTCGGAAAGGAACAGATAGTTGTGGGTGATGCGGTTGGGCTGATGAGGTATTTTCAGTGGATGTCTGAGGCACTGATCATTTGTTTGGATAGAGATGAGGTCAGGGCGCCGACACCCCTCGAGGGTCCACCGCGTGCTTCGGTCGGTACTGGTATCATTCACTGCGAACTCGAGAAGGTCAAATTTCCTGAGTTCTTTCATGCCTCGGATGGTGCAGTCATTGAGGCATGGTTGGATAACATGGCGATGTGTTTTTCACTTCACAAATATACCTCAAACATAAAGTTCTGCATGGCGGTCTTTCAACTAAAGGGGAGCGCTCTTCTATGGTGGAATACGCTCCTACCGCAATTGAACATGGTCATCGAAGACGTGTCATGGGAACTTGTAACATCCCCCAAAATAAAATATTTGGAAATTTATTTTTCTGGGAAATTATTTCTTTTTTGGTAAATTCGAATTTGGAAAAATTTTGCCATTTATGGCAATTCCGAATTTCAAATTTGTTAATTGTAATAAATTACTATGACTGTTGGGTAGAACTTTGATTTGACCCAACTAACTATTTGACAAAGACACTTGTTTAAAAATAGAATATTTTATATTGATTGTAGGAAGACAAATGGAACAACCATGTTAAAAGTAGCTGACCATGACTCCATGAGTGGGGAACATGTTGGAACTACCCCTGGGTTGATTTTTACAAGTGGAAAATTAAAGATTTGGCCATTGGCATCCCCTGAAAACCAGGGATTTAGGAAGCTGCAAAAATTCCAAGGAAGGGAAAAGACCTAGGCAAGTTACAAATAAGCATATGTGAGGAGGCAGGACGTTGCTAAGTATGCTGGGAAAGAGTCTATTTTGTTTTTCTTTTTCACTTATTGATATGAACACTGGAAGGGTGTGAGGCAAGGAGAAAAAGTGAGTGAATCGAAGGACAGTGTTGTAGAGGGATTTCCAAGTTCGCCCTTATGGACTCATGGTCAGGCTAGGGGGTGAATCGGGCAAGTAATCGTGGCTTCTTAGTTCTACGGTTGGGAGGAACGCGGTTGTTTCCTTTGTTTTCTCTGCAAGTTTAGTTCAAATATGTTGCTCTAAACTCTATCTGTCTAAATGATTTTATATTGGATATACTATACATGTTATAGCTATACAAAAAATAGTTCTAGTATCTATTTTTAATCGTATAACTGTTGTAAGTCCTTTCCTATACCTAAATATTCAGTATTCTAGCTCTGTTGGACGAATTGGTTATTTTTATAGTGGGATCCTTAATGTTGGTATGCATGTAATAACCTAGGTAAAGGTTGTTCGAAATTCAGTGAATAGACTGTAGGATTTAATTGTAGATTTATTTCCAGAAATCAATTTTTAAATAGAATCGAATATGTATCAATGAACGAACAAAGCTATTATATGCATATGTATGTTTAAAACTTTAAACAGAATCGAATATGTATCAATGAACGAACATAGCTATTATATGCATAGGTATGTTTCAAACTTTAAACATAATCGAATATGTATCAATGAACGAACATAACTGATATATGCATATATTCCATTCTGTAATTCAGTTCAAAAAGGAAACATAATTCATTTATATAGTCTAGAACAATGAAGCATAGGGGAGTGAATAGAATCCAGGGAATAAGATACATATATATATATATGTATAGATGTATGAAATAATTATGAAAGGTTCAGGACTCCATTACAATAAAAATTATAGTAAATATATACACAGATAGATATAAGAACCCAACATGGGACATAATCAGAGAGGTTACGAAACCCTTCACCCAAAACCTAATCAAGAAAACGAACGGATACACCCTTTCTAAAACGCGAAAACAAAGATGTATATTATAGGAAATAAACTGAGAGGTTATAAACCCTTTCTTCCGAAACTGAATAGAAAACAACTGAGTATACCCCCTTCAAAGCCAACAAACGAAGAAAAGAAAATGGAGATCATTTCGAAGGAAAATTCTCCTTCAGAGTTTAGGGTAACTTTAGAAAACAATACAGAAGAAGTCGGGTGTATTATCTCTTTAAAACAACTTGCAAGTAATGCGTTTGGAGACAAATACTTACCAGGGGCAAGGGTTACGCCAACTGTTACAACTCAGAGTGGCTACCATGGAAATAATTTGTGCCTCCCAGGTTGATTCACAGGACCACCTCACAGAACTCAACAATGACATTTGTGAAACCACTTTAACCCTAATCGATATCCTATCAGCCTCAGAGTAAATGAGGAGGGCACAGAGGGCAGGTGGCCATGTGATAGTGTGAGTGACAGTATGCCATATGGATTAAAGAGCCCAGTAGTTCCACTGGAACTCGTAGACCACCTTTAATGAAATTTATGAAGTTATAACTGCTAGACAGAGACTCATCCTACCCACTTAATACGTATTATGAATAAGAGTAAAAACCCTTGTCTTTCCTCGGGTTTAGCACGAATCAATAGTCTGATCCTAGTGATGAAATATCCATTTTACATATGGAGGTAAGTAACTAATTCACAAACCAACTCTGGTCCTAAGGGCATTAAATTCAATTGTGACATAGTAATAAAACCCGTCTTGATGAATCGTATGGTGGGTAAAACCAAATAAAGTCACCTAGTTTCAATTTTAATCAGAGATACATGCACGCAAATGGTAGGAGTCTTATGTTTTTATTGAGGAAATCATAGTAGGAGTTGTGAGACCTTGTTTTCATGTAATCCATTATATCATGGGGTAAAAGAATTTGAAAACAAGAGGGAACTCTTATGGTAGGTAGAACTTAGGAACTTTCCCCTTTAAGAATCCTTTTTACGAACAGAATTTTGAACCAATCCTATAATAAGTGTATACATTCTGTTATTAAAAGGAAATAGCGAATAAAACAATTTTATTTTTTTGTTGTGTGATAATTGAGGTTCATTACATATGGTATCAGAGCGAAAGTTACAACACTAGGCCTAAACAGGACCACTGTAGTGCTTAATATATATTTTGTTTTAGATAAAAACTAATAAATTGTGTGGTTACAAACAAACAACTTTCTCTTCTTTGGTGAATAAGTATGGCAGCTCAAGACAATGCAAAAAATAGGATGGAAAAAAATCCACAGCAAAGACCTCCTGGAGATACAAGGTATAATAGTGATGGAAGCTCACCCACAAAAGTGTTGGAAACAATGAGGAACTTGATTGTTGAGCTACAGATCTTTAAAGCCGACAATGAAAAATTAAAGAAGGCACAACAAGAACAACAGGAGATAAACAAAGTCCTGTTGCGCAGTATAGTGACCAAGAAAAGACCAAAAGACAATAATAACGATGAAGAAGTCAGCAAGAGAGACTCCAAGAACTCAGGGCCAGAAACAGAAAAAGGAGATAGTTCGTCTGAAGGAACACCTCTAGCTGAGGATGGAACTAAAACTAACAGAAAAAGAAAACAAGTAGACCACCTTGAAGGAGAATTTAAAAAGATTAAACCCGCTATCTTTGATGGGGAATCCAGGACAAGAGAAGAAGCAGAGGCATGGTTGTTGAACATCAAAAAGTATTTCCAAATCTACAACTATTCCAGCAACATGAAGGTCACGATGGCCATCTACAATCTCAAAGGGAAGGCCAGTATTTGGTGGCAAGATCTGAAATTGGACAAGGGCCTAAAGGAGAAATAGTTGGAATGGTCTGACTTTAAGAAGTATTTCAAGAAACAATACCTTTCTGAAAATTATTATGAAAGGAAGACGAAGGAATTTTACGAGTTACGACTCAAACAGATGACGATGGAGGACCTTATAAATAAATTTCTGGATTTGCTAAGGTTCGTACCATACATCTGGGAGGATAAAGTAAAAATTCAGCGATTTCTAAGTTGTCTACCATAGTCCTACAATGACAGAATTGAGTTTGACAACCCCAAATTCTTAAGTGAAGTATTCAGAAAAGAATGAATGTGCTATGACCAGTATAAACAGTGGGCAGAGTTTGCCAAAGCCTGGAAGGATAAGAAACAAGATCAAATGACCAGCGGAAGAAGGGGTACCGGCCAGCTCCTTATCAGAATACAATGAAGAGTTTTTTGAGAAAGGATTTTCACTCCAATCCTCTGAATACTCAAGGCAGCAGAAAACCGGTAAACCTGGGAGCGAAGAGGTTTGGGGAAAGATCTTGCAAGCCATTAAAATGTTGGGAATGTGGAGGGCCTTGTCTCAGGAGGAACTGCCCACGGTTGAGTTCAACAAACAGAACTATTGTTCATAACCTGCAAGAAGCCTCGATAGTGGGAGACGTGGGCAGGAGCCTACATCGGATAAATGCAGCCATCGATGGACGACAAGCTGACCACCAGTCCTCAGTGGTAGAAGTCGAAGGTAAAATCCATGCCACTCGAATTTCTGTTTTAATTGACCACGAAGCAACATTAATTTATATTACTCCGAAGGTAGTAGAGTCAAATAAACTTAAGAGACCGAAGCACGCAAAATCATGGCTTGTGCAACTAGCGACAGGTACAAAAAGGAAAGTAATTGACTATATTTCAGATTTTGAGTTCATCCTAGATGGTCAAACTATAAGGACCGATCTAAACATCCTACCACTAGGATCTTACAATATGATTATTGGGATGGACTGGTTGGAATGACACAAAGCAATATTAAATTGTTATACAAAGATACTTAGCTATAAAGATGATTCTGGCACCACCAGGACAGCCCAAGGTATACCAAAACTGGTATCATTCAGACAAATTTCAGTGATGCAACTAAAGAAATGTGTGAGAAAAGGATGTCAAGTTTATGCCATCCAAGTGACGAGTCTAGTAGAAAAGAAGGATAAGCCAAAGTTGGAAGACTTTGTTGTCCTATGTGATTTCAAAGACATGTTTGTGGATGAGATACCATAATTACCCCCTAGAAGGGAAATAGACTTCTCTAAAGATCTGTTACCCAGTTTATCCCCCTATCTGAAAGGCGCCTTACCGGATGAGTCTACCAAAACTGACAGAATTAAAAATACAATTACAGGAATTGTTGGACAAAGAGTAAATCAGACCAAGTGTCTTACCTTAGGGAGCACCAGTCCTCTTTGTGAAAAAGAAGGATGGTAATCTAAGATTATGTATCGATTATAGACAACTGAACAAAATGACTATTAAGAATAAATACCCCTTACCAAGGATAAATGATCTGTTTGATCAAGTAGGGGGGGGAAAGATCTTTTCAAAATTGGATTTATGATCCGGTTATCATCAAGTTTAGATCAAAGATGAGGACATAAACAAAACAACATTTCAGACAAGATATGGACACTACGAGTTTGTAGTCATACCTTTCGAACTCACTAACACCCCAGCCACGTTTATGTGCCTAATGAATAGTATTTTCAGTGAGTACTTGGACAAGTTCGTGGTAGTATTCATCGACAATATCCTGGTCTATTCAAAGAGGGAGGAGGAACATGAGGAACACTTAAGAATAGTTCTACAAACGTTAAGGAAGCACAAACTGTATGCCAATTTCGACAAGTGTGACTTCTATCAGAAAGAAATACAATATCTTGGACATGTAATTTCAGCAGAGGGCATTGCCATAGACCCAAAAAAGATGAAAGCCATTATGGAATGGCCGGTACCTAAAGATGTAGCAGATATGGTCATTCATGGGAATCACTGGATACTACCACAGGTTTATAGAAGGGTTTTCCAAGATAGCCTACCCTATCACATCATTACAAAAGAAAGGAACTAGGTTTAACTGGTCAGAGAAATTTCAAGATAGCTTCAACAAACTAAAGGAATTATTGACAACGACAGCCATATTGAAAGTAGCAGACCCAGATAAAGACTTCACAGTATGTGTCGATGCAAGTAAAGAAGGGCTAGTTGGTGTCCTAACTCAGGAAGGACGCGTTATTTGTTATGAGTCCTGAAAATTAAAAGAACACGAGTGAAATTACGTCACTCATGACTTAGAATTAGCATCAATAATACACGCCTTAAAGATGTGGCAACATTACATAATGGGCAGAAGATTCCTATTATTAACGGACAACAGCGGGGTGAAATATTTGTTTAACCAACCAGATCTTAATGCAAGGCAAGCAAGGTGGTTAGCCTTCTTAAGTGAATTCAACTTCGAGGTTAGACATATCAAGGGCAAGGAAAACAAAGTAGCAGATGCTTTAAGTAGAAGAATCCATGGATTATTTGAGATGAATATTAGCAGGGCAGAAAGTGATCTGGAAGAAAGAATAAGGACGGCAGGGATTGATGACGAAAACTGTATTAAGATAACGAAAGAATTACCAAACAATACCTCGAACTTAGATAAACCAGATCTAAGTATCGACGAGAAGGGACTGCTACGATTTAAAAATAGACTTTACATACCAAATTCAGCAGGGTTAAAATTAACAATCTTGGACGAAGTGCATAAGAAGCCGTATTCTGGACACCTAGGTTACCAGAAAATGATAAAAACACTTAGGAAACTATTTTATTGGCCTAATATGAAGGGAGAAATAGCAGAATACTTGGCTAGGTGCCAAGATTGTCAGTAGGTTAAGGTCGAGCACCAGCATCCAGCTGACCTCTTACAACCATTACCAGTACTAGAATGGAAATGGGAGACTATATCACTCAACTTTATAACAGGTTTTCCTAAAACTCAGAAACAGAATGACTCCATCATGGTTGTAATTGATAAACTCAGTAATTCTACACACTTTATTCCTATAAAGTCTACTTTTAAAGTTATAAACATTGTTGAAATATTCATGAAAGAAATCTTTAGACTACATGGTATTCCTAAAATGGTGATTTCAGATAGAGACGTAAAATTCACATCTGCTTTTTGGAAGGAATTGTTTGCAGGGCTCAATACCAACTTGAATTTCAGTACAAGTTATCATCCACAAACAGATGGACAAACCGAAAGGACAAACCAAATCATAGAGGATATGCTCTGCATGTACGTAAGAACAAAACCAAACAAGTGGGAGGATTATATACACTTGGTAGAATTTGGATATAACAATGAGTACCAAACTTCAACAAAGTTGAGCCCTTTCGAAGTATTGTATGACATAAAGTGTACGAATCCAATTAGTTGGGATAACCCGACTGACAGACTCATGGTTGGACCAGAAATGCTCCAAGAAATGGAGAACATTGTAAGAAAGGTACAACAGAACTTGAAGGAAGCACAGGACAGATAGAAGAGCTATGCAGATCTGAAAAGAAGACACTTAGAGTTTCAAGCAGGAGACCATGTATATTTGAAGGTCAAAGCCCAAAAAATCTCATTGAAGCTAGGAAACTGTGCCAAGCTGGCACCCAGGTTCTATGGGCCCTTCGAGATACTAGCTCGAATTGGACCTGTAGCGTATCAACTTGCACTGCCAGCAAATCTAAGAATTGATAATGTATTTCATGTTTCTTTATTGAAAAAATATGTTCACAACCCTACTCATATGATTGATTGGAACTTGGTACAGGTGGAACCCCTACGCATTCTACACCAGAGAGAAATAACGCTTCGAAACATAGTCGTCGCTCAGGTAAAGGTGCAATGGAAGCACTTTAGTCCTGAGGAGGTCACTTGGGAACTGGAGGGAGATTTGTGGAAATCTCATCCAATCTTGTTCCAAGAAAGGAACGAACACTGAGGACAGTATTTTATTGAAGGGGGAAAGGATGTGGCATCCCCCAAAATAAAATATTTTGGAAATTTAATTTTCTGGGAAATTATTCCGTTTTTGGTAAATTCGAATTTGGAAAAAATTTTCCATTTATGGAAATTCCGAATTTCGAATTTTTTAATTGTAATAAATTATTATGACTGTTGGGCATAACTCTGATTTGACCCAACTAACTATTTGACAATGACACTTGTTTAAAAACAAAATATTTTATAATGATTGTAGGAATACAAATGGAACATCCATGTTAAAAGTAGCTGACCATGACTCCATGAGTGGGGAATATGTTGGAACTACCCCTGGGATGATTTTTACAAGTGGAAAATTAACGATTTGGCCATTGGCAACCCCTGAAAACCAGGGATTTAGGAAGTTGCAAAAATTCCAAGGAAGGGAAAAGACCTAGGCAAGTTACAAATAAGCATATGTGAGGAGGGAGGACGCTACTAAGTATGTTGGGAAAGAGTCTATTTTGTTTTTCTTTTTCACTTGTTGCTATGAACACTGGAAGGGTGTGAGGCAAGGAGAAAAAGTGACTGAATCGAAGGACAATGTTGTAGAGGGATTTCCAAGTTCGCCCATATGGACTCATGGTCAGGCTAGGGGGTGAATCGGGCAAGTAATCGTGGCTTCTCGGTTCTACGGTTGGGAGGAACGTGGTTGTTCCCTTTGTTTTCTCCACAAGTTTAGTTTAGATATGTTGCTCTAAACTCTATTTGTCTTAATGATTTTATATTGGATATACTGTACATGTTATAGCTATACAAAAGAGTTATAGTATATGTTTTTAATCGTATAACTGTTGTAAGTCCTTTCCTATACCTAAATATTCAGTATTCTACCTCTGTTGGACGAATTAGTTATTTTTATAGTGGGATCCTTAATGTTGGTATGCATGCAATAACTTAGGTAAAGGCTGTTCGAAATTCAGTGAATAGACTGTAGGATTTAATTGTAGATTTATTTCCGAAAATCAATTTTTAAATAGAATCGAATGTGTATCAATGAACGAACAGAGATATTATATGTGTATGTATGTTTGAAACTTTAAATAGAATCAAATATGTATCAATGAATGAACATAGCTATTATATGCATAGGTATTTTTGAAACTTTAAACAAAATCGAATATCTATCAATGAATGAACAGAACCGATATATGCATATATTCCATTATGTAATTTAGTTCAAAAAGGAAAACAAAATTCATTTATATAGTCTAGAACGATGAAGCATAGGGGAGTGAATAGAATCCAAGGAATAAGATACATATATATATGTATAGACATATAAAATAATTATGAAAGATTCAAGACTCCATTACAATAAAAATTATAGTAAATATATACATGGATAGATATATGGATATATATATATATTAGCAAGGTATTAACATTGAATATGAAATAACCAGGTCTAGTCAACTATGTTTAGTTGTGTTGAAAATAAATGGTAAACAATTCTAACCCTGTCGAGCATTATCTGGATTTCTTTTCACGAACTGTAACAGTAAAGGAATATAATCCAATCTAGAAATTATGATGACTTAATAGTAACAAGTTCTTAAGGGAAAAGGTAGTCCACAAGACTTTCAAACTTTTATGTGGAACCATGAGTCGAGAGTAAGGAGGGAATCTTTTCCAAAACTCTGGAAAGGAAAAACACAAAGTCATGTTGTGCAATAGTAATCCCAAAGGAAAAACAAGGCAAATCATATGAGGAGACTTATGATCTAAATTTAATTATGGTATGAAGTTTCGGTGTAATAGAATCCCTTTACAAGTTAAAACCCCCCCCAAAAAAAAATCCTTCAGGTTCCTTTTTCACCATACCAAACGGAAATATGGACTGTGTAAACATCTGTAGCCGAATACATTCAAATCAATAGTAACGATAAATTGATTTACAAGTTGGAAAGAGACTATATAGGGAAACGACTGGGATAAAAATACCCAACACAATACTTTATTCGATTGAAAACAAAGTCCTGTTTATTGACAGTTACACACAAAAGTCGGATCAAGAAGCAACTGGACAACCTCCTCATCCCAACCATTGAAGGCATAGAATAAAACTATATTAAACATCTCAAAAAATCCAGGAAGAGACCGTGCCCAGGCACTATGGGAATTCTGGAAGCCCTACAAGGAACTCAAATACCTTTTGCGTCAGAAGTGCATACCGAACGTCCGATATCCATAAGTGGATGAGAAGACTGAAGAAGTAACATTTAAATTACTAGTAAACACAGATAAAAAAAAATGAAATACTAACAGAAATTGCTAACAGTCAGTAAGGATATAATATGTAAACTTAACTTATGATCGATAGGCTGTCATAACTCTCTGTTTTACTTGTCGCTTTTCCCAACTAGATAGACGCCTGGCTGAGGGTGGATAGCGTGTTAATTCACTAATGGGTACCCTCGTATCAAAACAGGGCCCATCATTAGTGTATTATATAAGCCCTAAAACGAAGAAATCTTACAAGGAGGAGGTGCATACACAGCAAGTAACAATTCAATAATAGGGAAAGGAAAAAAATAGACAGTAACAGTAATCTTATGCATTTCAAACATTACAACAATTTATTCCAACTATTTAACCAAATTGGACAGAGCACGATGAGTGTATTACCTACTGTAAATAATATTTGAAGCATTCCGAAAGTATAACATGACTAAAGCTATATAAAGACCTATAGAGGCCTTAAGCCTCAACAACCATCAAAGAACTCGACATGGGACATAATCGGGGAGGTTACGAAACCCTTCACCCAAAACCTAAATAAGAAAATGAATGGATACACCCTTTCTAAAATGCGGAAACAGAGATGTATATTATTGGAAATAAACTGAGAGGTTATAAACCCTTTCTTCCGAAACAGAATAGAAAACAACTAAGTATACCCCCTTCAAAGCCAGCAAACAAAGAAAAGAAAACGGAGATCATTTCGAAGGAAACTTCTCCTTTGGAGTTTAGGGTAACTTCGAAAAACAATACAGAAGAAGTCGAGAGCATTATCTCTTTAAAACAACTTGCAAGTAATGTGTTTGGAGACAAATACTTACCAAGGGCAAGGACTGTGCCAACTGTTACAACTCGAAACAGCTACCATGGAAATACTCTGTGCCTCCCAGGTTGATTCACAGGATCACCTCACAGAACTCAACAATGACATTTGTGAAACCACTTCAACCCTAATCGATATCCTGTCAACCTCGGAGTAAATGAGGAGGGCACGGAGGGCAGGTGGCCATGTGACAGTGTCAGCGACAGTATGCCATATGGAGTAAAGAGCCCAGTAGTTCCACTGGAACTCGCAGGCCACCTTTAATGAAATTTATGGAGTTATAACTGCTAGACAAAGAATCATCCTACCCACTTAATACGTATTATGAATAAGAGTAAAATCCCTTGTCTTTCCTCGGGTTTAGGATGAATCAATAGTTTGATCCTAATGATGAAATATCCATTCGACATATGGAGGTAAGTAACTAATTCACAAACCAACTCTAGTTCTAAGGGCATTAAATTCGATCATGACATAGTAATAAAACCCGTCTTGATGAATCGTATGGTGGTTAGAACCAAATAAAGTCGCCTAGTTCAATTTTAATCAGAGATACATGCACGCAAATGGTAGGAGTCTTATGTTTTTATTGAGGAAATCATAGTAGGAGTTGTGAGACCTTGTTTTCATGTAATCCATTATATCATGGGGTAAAAGAATTTGAAAACAAGAGGGAACTCTTATGGTAGGTAGAACTTAGGAACTTTACCCTTTAAGAATCCTTTTTACGAACAGAATTTTGAACCAATCCTATAATAAGTGTATACATTCTGTTATTAAAAGGAAATAGCGAATAAAATAATTTTTTTTTTTAATTGTGTGATAATTGAGGTTCATTACAGAACTGTTCGAGGAATGGTTCTGAGAGAGGTATCTATCTGTTACAAGGGAAAAACTCTCTATGGACAAGGGTAAACCACAACAGACGGGTATGACTACAAAAATCAACTCAAATCCAACATGTGCTATATAAACTAATGTGCAATATGAGGAAGAATCCTACCTCTATCCAATCATTTGATGTCATTCCACCATTGATAACTTTGAGCCAAAGATTTACGCCTGGAAGAAGTCCTCAACAAACAAGCGATGCAAGTATATAGTGACAGTATATAAAATGAGTTAGCACATCAGATAGCACAATCCATTAATAAACATTACAAACATGCCCATGGACAGTAATCATATATTTGCAAGATATTGATAGGATGGGACAGGAGTATTTCTATTAATAATTGATCAACAGAAGTATCAACATTACAGACTTCCATGTTGGCACTGTTCGAAACCAAGAAACCAAGTTCCTTCCAACTGTATCTCCACCACTTCAATCCTCCACCAAAGGCAAGCTCATAGCAAAGAGATAATGAGATACTCTTGACAATAAGGGAAGAGCTTGGGGGTTGAACACTGTGTTCAGACTTGAGGGACAAAGGGATGTAGGCTTAATATGAAGTAATTTCTCCAAAGTAACTTTTCTCTCAAAATTGAATTTTTTCTCTCTCCTTTTCCATAGCTCGAAATTGTGCTCTTATAGCCTCCAGAATGAAACTGAAGGGCCGAGTCAGAACGTTTCCAGTATATGTAAGGCCAAAGATCAGATATCATTTTTCGTGACATGGAAACCCAACCTCATTTTCTATTTTCTGACACAAATCCCGATATACGCGAGTTGTAGTGGAGTAGCAAGCATATACGCATCTTGCAAAGAAGTTAGGAAGCATATATGTGGAAATATATATAATTTTTGTCTCTGGATTTATCAAAAAGGGGGTTGATAAGTCTGCATAGGAAAATGGAAAAAGGCCCTCTCTGCAAGATAGAAATGGTGAGGCAAATATTGCTATAACACTATCGCAGGAATTCATTGAGTGTCATCTCAATGAGTTCAACACCTTGCGACAGGGTGGTCGTATGTTGCCGGAGTACGAGGCCCATTTTATGGAGTTTCTTCGGTATGCTCTACACCTAAATATCGAGAAACTTAAGGTCAACAGGTTCTTATTTAGACTTAATGTCATCATTCATGCAAATTTTAGGATTATGATGCCTCAAAACTTGCATGATATTGTCGAGAAGGCCCTCGTAGCAGAGGAGGATCTTATAAGCGAGGTTCAGAGAATGACTCTGTAATGTACCCCAATTTACCCATAAAAAAAAAGAAAAAAATTGTTTGGGAAACATTAATTCTCCTTGTCTTTGAATAGTTCACTCACGCGGCTTGTAGTTAATGTAGATGGTTAAATTACTGAAGTTATTAACTTCAATTTATCTATTAGGGACATCTTTCACATATTTAAATAAATGGCGTTTTAAATCACCTTCCATCTTACTAACAATACAATACAAATATATATATATTTATTGTATGTTTAGGACCTTTAGTCCTATAAACAATTTTAAACCTCGAACCCTATGTATGGAACACAATATTGGTCCCTTACCCACAATACAATATAACTTACCTTCACAATTCATAAAATTCAAGGATTAAGTGTCGCAGCTTGTAATCATAAGAGGAAGAAACAAGGATAGCATGATGATAACCATGCATTATTTCAACTAGACGAATCAAGGTCTTGTAAGCATTGGTCGGTAGTTAACTTTGACTCACTTTAACCTAAATGACTCCTTATCATAACTAAATTGATTGGTAAAGAACTAAAACTTGCCTTAACTAAACGATGAACTAGTCGTGACAGTCCAGTGTACAGTGACTTAAAGGAAATAGTCCTCTTACGCATTAACTCGACAAGAAGTCGGAGGAGGATTTTCTGTCAGTCGAGAGTTAATAAGCCTCTGTCCAGTCCATTAATCAATACCTTCCAAGCTAAAATCCTAAGGCCACCACTAATCCCCATATACAATATGCTTGTGCCACCTCTGCTATTTCACATGGTCGGGTAGGGTCTTCGTACTCTTGATATAACTCCATGTGGTATTGGTTACTGATCTATTGTGGGTCTCCAGCCTGGTTCTTTAGAAAAAAAATTATTTTCTCTGTGTTTCTCCTCGGTGAGGGTAGTTGACGCTCTGGATGTTCTTGTCTAGTGAAAAAACAGAAGTTGCTCATGTTTCCTAGTAAGTTTGCGACACTCTCATAGTTATTTGGAATGAGTGAAAAAGGTTGAGAGGGATTTTAGTCATTTAAGTAGTTGTTATTTCTTACGGGTTCTCTAGCAAACAATGAATTTCCTTTCATAGTTTTGGCTCTGTGGAATGTCTCCTTTAGTCATGGATAAATTCGTAAGTTTCAGTATTCAGCGTTTTCCTGTGGAATAACCATTTCACCCTAAGCCATTTACTTAATTAGGGAGGTTTTCTACATAGGCGGTCTATCCAAGGCTCTCTGGCCAGACCCATA
Source organism: Picea engelmannii (assembly GCA_009831015.1). Taxonomy (NCBI): domain Eukaryota; kingdom Viridiplantae; phylum Streptophyta; class Pinopsida; order Pinales; family Pinaceae; genus Picea; species Picea engelmannii. The sequence continues at coordinate 132,837 of ML815931.1, read as the reverse complement.
CCCTTCAAGGGATTTTCCACCAGGACTAATCCTCAACTCTCATTGTTCTTTTCTGATTGGACTACCCCTTTTCTTATAGTGTAGACCAGGGGTCCTCAGGTTTTTAAGTCATGCAATTATAAAAGAGAGGGTTATTATTATTGTACAGGGCTTGGACTTAATCTCATAATTCCTCCATTACCCTAAACGTAATCGTTCGTGTATAGGTATCGATTCTAAGTTTCTACTGCAGAATTGTGAGAATTGTATAATCCTTAAAATGATTTTTGTTTATTCTCCGTTCGGACCAATGTCCAGAATTTCATAATTCTTATTTTATTTTGTGTACTCTCTGTCCATAACTTCATACTTCTTATGTTACTTTCGTTTGTTTTTGTTCGGGTATAGTTTAGAACTTCAAATATCTTATGTTACTTTCGTTTATTTCTATTCGAAGCATTGTCCAAAACTTCATAATCCTTAAGATACTTTTTTTTGTTCTCTGTTGGACTCCAGGGTTTTTCATAATGTAGTTGTTTTACCTTTGGTTAGGGACCGAGATTTCTATATTCTCAAGGTTATAAAAATATAGTGCTCATGGAGACATTCATGATTATCTTCGTATGAAAGTTATGGAGTTTATGCGATCTTGAATCAACTCTTGGTTGAAAAAATAGTTTTCTTAAATTTAAAACAATGATTCTTGTTTAAATAATTTGTTACCAAGATCTACTGATGGGACCCCTATTTTGCTGGGAGGGTACCCATCAGACCAACCTTGGTCCCCTTCACCCCTTTGGTCGGTGGATGACTTCGACAATAGTGCAGTTAGGACGACAGACCTCTAAACACAGATAAGTTTCCTTTGTGCACTTATCCAAGTTTATTTCTTTAAAATCATTTACCCTAATAATTACTCTATATTCCGGTATTGAATTGTCCTTTACTTAAATCGCTTACTAATTCACCTTCCTTGAATTTTTTTGTAGGTCTGTGTGAGGTTCGAAGCCCCAGGTTGTTCGAGGACAGTGATGGTGCTAAAGGTATTCAGGTTCCTTATCACTATATCTTCTTGGACAATTCCCATCCAAGCTTTTGTCAAAAGGAAAGATCATAGCATGTTGTTTGTGTATTCAAAACTTGTAGGGTTGAAGACTTTTGCCCCGACTATCGATTCGACTTAGGGCCTTTCTTAAACTATTTAAATTACCAATTTCTTCTTTTGTAATAATGGAAAGGGAAGTAGGACTGTGGCTACTCATTTCCATGTATCACTCAGGACTTTATATTTAATAATATAAGTATTTGTTACAGAAATTCTATCAAAGTTTTTCTTCAAGTCTGTTGTGTTATTATCCGAATCGGATAGTCTTAGTTGATCCTTGTGGTCATGCATTTGAAATATACGGTCATCTGTATAAGTATTTAAACTTGTTTATTTTTCCAAAATTTATGCTCTTAAGTTCACTGAGTTGTTTTATATGCTACCCAACTCAAAGAAAAAGGGTCTTTGATCTGTAAGAGTTTGAACTAGACAAGCTTAAACTTTTGACATAAAATGAATGGATGCACTTTCCTTCCCATATCATTGTTGAGATTCTTATTACATGAATCATTATATATCAAAATAGATCATCAAATCTCCAACACATATGTTGAGTATATATATATATATATACAATATCACCATTATCATACATCATTATTATTTGAGTAATATGCAAATGTATAATCACTTTTAATTCTTGTGCACCCTTCAACATTTTCCTTGGTAAATTATGCAATAAACGATTTCTTCGATTGTTTTCTTATGCTCATACATGATCTGTACTGTCCGAAGTAGAATCGGGCTGGTTTTGTTTTAAGCTAAAATCATTCTAGTGTGTCTACCTAATTCTGACTATGTTCATAATTAAGATGTACAGGCAGTTTATTCGAGGTATGAAATTAAACTTCCAGGAGTTTATCCTACAATTGTTTCCCTCCATAAATAGTTTTACCCACATAAATAATTCATATAGCATTACGCTAGATATACTCTTTCAGGCATTTAAATCAATGGATTTCCTGTTTAGAAAGTAAATCAACATAACTAATTACTCCAGCTAGTAAATCTAATGACAATAATATTCACTCAGCAATATAATACAACAAAAATAATCCATTCAGAACTAGTTTTAGAGGCACTCTATTAGTCCTTAAGTTCAACAATATTCAATCAAATTTTCATCCATAACAATACTTCTATTCAAAATTAAATAGATGCATCCTATCAGTTATTAAACCATATAATAGTTAACCAGAGAAAAGAGTTAGGTTGACATATTTGAACAGTTTTCTGAATAACAAATGGAACAACCACGTTCCTCCCAACCTTAGAACAGAACAGCCAAATCACTTGTCCCATTCTCCCCCTAGCCTGACCATGAATCCATGAGGGCGAACTCAAAAATTATCCTCAGCAATAGTCCTTTAGTATTAGCAACTTCTACTTGCCTCACACTCAGAAATCGGTGTTCATAACAGCAAGAGATCAAGAATTTTCCCCCGCATACTAGACAACGTCCTGCCTCCTGTAATATGTTATATATCCAAAAGAAAAAATGCCTAGGTCTTTTTCCCCTTGGTAATTTTTGCAGCTTTCCAGATCCCTGATTTTCAGGGGCTGACAATGGCCAAATTCCTGATTTTCCACTTGTAATAATCAGTCCTGAGATAGTTCCAACATGTTCCCCACTCATGGAGTCATTTGATTTTTAACATGGCTCTTCCATTTGTCCTTCAGCAATAATTATAAAATATTTTGTTTCATAAAAGTGTCATAGTCAAGTAGTTAGTTGGGTCAAATCAGATCTTTACCTAACAGTCATAATCCTTAATTACAATTAACCAAATTTGAAATTTGGAATTGTCATAAATGGCAAAAATTTTCTAATTTCAAATTTACCAAAAACGAAATAATTTTCCTAAGAAATTTCAAATTCAAAAATAATTTATTTTTGGGGATGTTACATCCTAACCCCCTTCAATAAAACATTGTCCTCAGTGTTCGTTCCTTTCTTGGAACATAATTGGATGAGATTTTTTCATATCTCCCTCCAACTCCCAAGTGGCCTCCTTAGGGCTAAAGTGCTTCCATTGCACTTTTACCTGGGTGACGGCTCTGTTCCGAAGTGATATTTCTCTCTTGTCTAGAATGTGCAAATGTTCTTCTTGGAACTCGCCTTCTGGTTCCACCTACACCAAGTTCCAATCGATCATATGATTAGGGTCATTAACATAATTATTTAACAATGAAACATGAAATACATTATGAATTTTTAGATTGGCAAGAAGTGCAAGTTGGTATGCTATGGGTCCAATTCGAGCTAAAATCTTGAAAGGCCCACAAAACCTGGGTGCGAACTTGGCATAGTTCCCTAGATTTAGTGAAATTTTTCAGGATTTGACTTTTAAATAGACGTGGTCCCCCACTTGAAATTCCAAGTGTCTTAGTTTCTGGTCTGCACAACTTTTATGTCTATCATGTGCCTCTTTTAAGTTTTGTTGTACTTTTCTTACCATGCTCTCCATCTCCTGGAGAATCTCTGGTCCAACCATGATTCTATCAATTGGGTTATCCTAGCTAATTGGAGTCGTACACTTTCTGTCATACAGTACCTCGAAAGGGCTCATTTTAGCCGAAGTTTGGTACCCATTGTTGTATGCAAATTCTACCAAGTGAAGTTAGTCTTCTCACTTGCTTGGTTTTGTTCTTACATACATGCAAAGCATATCTTCTATGATTTGGTTTTTTCGTTCAATCTGTCCATCCATTTGTGGATGATAACTCGTGCTAAAATTCAAGTTAGTATTTAACCCTGCAAACAATTCTTTCCAAAAAGCAGATGTAAATTTTACGTCTCTATCCGAAACCACCATTTTAGGAATACCATGCAGTCTAAAAATTTCTTTCATGAATATTTCAGCGATGTTAATAGCTTTAAAAGTTGACTTTACCGGAATTAAATGTGCACACTTATTGAGTTTATCGATTACCACCATAATTGAATCATTATGTTTCTAAGTTCTAGGTAAATCTGTAATAAAGTTCAGCGTTATAGTCTCCCATTTCCATTCCGACACAGGTAAGGGCTGCAATAGGTCAGCTGGATGTTGGTGTTCATCTTTTACCTGCTAACAATATTAACGCTTAGCTAAGTATTCTATTGTTTCTCCCTTCATATTAGGTCAATAAAATAACTTTCATAGTGTTGTTATCGTTTTCTGGTATCCTGGATGACCAAAATATGGTTTCTTATGAACTTCATCCAAAACTGTTGACTTTAATTTTACCGAATCTGGTATGTATATTTTGTTTTTAAATCATAGTAGACCATTTTTGTCCAATCTTAGATCTGTTTTGTCTAAATTTCCTATAGGGTTCTGTAATTCTGCCACTGTTTGAGTGTAATTTTCGTCGTTATTACCTGCAATCTTTATTCTCTTTTCCAGATTGCTCTCTGCCTTACTAATGTTTATTTCAAACAACCCATGAACTCTTCTACTCAAAGCATCGACTACTTTGTTTTCCTTATGCTTGATATGTCTTACCTCAAAGTCAAATTCGCTCAAAAAGGTTAGCCATCTTTCTTGCCTTGCATTAAGGTCCGGCTGACTAAACAAAAATTTCACACCATTGTTGTCAGTCAATAATAAAAACTTTATGCCCATTATGTAGTTTCACCACATATTTAAGGCATGTATTACAACTACCAACTCTAATTCACGAGTGACGTAGTTTCTCTCATGTTCCTTTAGTTTTCGGGACTCATAGCAAATAGCATGCCCTTCTTGAGTTAGGAAACCACCTAGTCCTTCTTTACTCACGTCTACATAGACAGTGAAGTATTTGATTGGATCTGCTACTTTTAAAATGGGTGCAGTCGTTAATAATTCCTTTAACTTATTAAAAATGTCTTGACATTTATGTGACTAGTTAAACTTGGTTCCCTTCTTTTGTAACGATGTGATAGGGTAAGAAATTTTGGAAAATCCCTCTATAAATCTGCGTTAATATCCAGTGATTCCCATGAATGATCGGATGTCTACTACATCCTTAGGAATCAGCCATTCCATGATGGCTCTTATTTTCTCTGGGCAGACTTAGTTAATTTTGTTTGGTTCTATAACAGGGTTTTAAGGAGAGTTTCAAACTCTTCGATTTAATAATTTCCTTTATACAAGAGGTAGAAGGTTACCTATTGGCATCATTTGTTTGCTCAAGTGATATGACAACGAATCTTTGTATAAGTGGGGTTTCTAAAGCAACCCTTGGATCTTCGTCTAATAAAACCTATACCCAAAACTCATTATAACCATATCGATGTATATCGTATATAAATATATATATGAGCCTATAAGAAATATGTGGAAAGACTTGCTCAACCTCAAATTATTCACAGATAGGTCCGTCTAAAATTTCAACTTCAGAAAATATGCATACACTTACAGTTAGATTTGTTCCTTCAAGTTCGTTTACACCTAGATGGATTCTGCCTAGCATTTTAGTTTTCAATAGGAACTGTTCCAGAATTGGTTTTTGATTATAAACTTCATACAATGAACAAATTTTATCCATGGAAAATTAATTTCAACTTAACATGAATAGATGAGTGATATCAGATATAAAGAAAAATCATTCAAAACACAGAAGGAGTAGATTTAACATATCTGTACCAATTCGTGGGAAGACAAAGGGAACAACCACGTTCCTCCCAACCATAGAATAGGGCAGCCAAAATCACTTGCCCAATTCACCCCCTAGCTTGACCATGAACCCATGAGGGTGAATTTGGAAGCTCCTCCTCAACAATGTCCTTCAATTCCATCAGATTCCTCTTACCTCACACTCACTCAGTAGTGTTCATAACAACAAGAAAGAAAAATCAATAGTATCTTTCTCCATCATACTTGGCAGCGTCCTGCCACCTCACATATGTTATTTATCCATAAAATCTTTTTGCCTAGGTCTTTTTCCCTCCCTTGGGAATTTTTGCAGCTTTCTAAAACCCTGATTTTCAGGGGCTGCCAATGGCCAAATCACTGATTTTCCACTTGTAACTATCATCCCAGAGGTAGTTCCAACATGTTCCCACCTCATGGAGTCATAGTCAGTTGATTTTAACATGGTTGTTCCATTTTTCCTCTTGCAATCAATATAAAATATTTGTTTTCATACAAGTTTCATCGTCAAATAGTTATTTGGGTCAAATCAGATCTCTTCCCAACAGTCATAATAATTAATTACAATTATCAAATTCGAAATTTGGAATTGCCATAAATGACAAAAATCTTCCAATTTCGAATTTACCAAAAATGGAATAATTTTCCAACAAATTTAAATTTCAAAAATACTTTATTTTGGGGGATGTTACATTTTTCCCCCTTCAATAAAACACTTTCCTCAGTGTTCGTTCCTTTCTTGGAACAGGATTGGATGATATTTCCACAAATCTCCCTCCAACTCCCAAGTGGCCTCCTCCAGAGTAAAGTGATTCCATTGCACCTTTACCTGAGCGATGACTCTATTCCGAAGTGTTATTTCTCTCCAGTCCAGAATGTGCAGGGGTTCCACTTAGAACTCTCTTTCGGGTTCCACTTGCACCAAGTTCCAATCAATCATATGAGTAGGGTCATAAACATATTTTTTCAACAAAGAAACATGAAATACATTATGAATTCTTAGATTAGCTGGAAGTGCAAGTTGGTATGCTATGGGTCCAATTTGAGCTGGTATCTCGAAGGGCCCACAAAACTTGGGTGCCAGCTTGGTACAATTCCCTAACTTCAACGAGTTTTTTCAGGCTTTGACCTTCAAATAAACATGGTCTCCCACTTGAAATTACAAGTGTCTTCTTTTCTGATCTGCATAGCTCTTCTGTCTATCCTGGGCTTCTTTCAAGTTCTATTGTACCTTCCTTACCATGTTCTCCATTTCTTGGAGCATATCTGGTCCAACCATGAGTCTGTCAACCGGGTTGTCCCAGCTAATTTGATTCGTACATTTTTTGTTGTACAGTATTTCGAAAGGGCTCAACTTAGCCAAAGTCTGATACCCATTGTTATATGAAAATTCCACCAAGTGTAGGTAGTCTTCCCACTTGTTCGGTTTTGTTCTTACATACATGCGGAGCATATCCTCTACGATTTGGTTTGTCGTTTCGGTCTGTCCATCCATTTGTGGATGATAACTCGTATTAAAAATCAAATTAGTATTTAACCCTGCAAACAATTCCTTCCAAAAAGCGGATGTGAATTTTACGTCTCTATCTGAAATCACCATTTTAGGAATACCATGCATTCTAAAAATTTATTTCATGAATATTTCAGCAATGTTTATATCTTTAAAAGTAGATTTTACAAGAATAAAGTGTGCAGACTTACTCAATTTATCGATTACAACCATGATAAAATCATTATTTTTCTGAGTTTTAGGCAAACCTGTTATAAAGTCCAATGATATGGTCTCCCATTTCCTTTATGGTACTAGTAATGGCTGTAATAGGCTGACTAGATGTTGGTGCTCGGCCTTAACCTGCTGACAATCTTGGCACCTAGCCAAGTACTCTATTGTTTTGCCCTTCATATTAGTCTAGTAAAAAAAATTTCTTAGTGATGCTATTGTTTTCTGGTAACCTAGATGGCCAGAATATGGTTTCTTATGCACTTCGTCCAAAATTGTTAATTTTAACTCTATTAAATCTGGTATGTAAAGTCTGTTTTTAAATCATAATAGTCCCTTCTTGTCGATACTTAGATCTGGTTTATCTGAGTTTACGGTACTGTTTTGTAATTTTGTCATCATCTTAGTGTAATTTATGTCGTTAATACCTGCCATCCTTATTCTTTGTTCCAGATCACTTTCTGCTCTACTGATATTTATCTCAAATAACCCATGGACTCTTCTTCTTAAAGCGCCTGCTGCTTTATTTTCCTTACCCTTGATATGTATGACCTCGAAGTCGAATTCGCTCAAGCAGGCTATCCACCTTGCTTGTCTTGCATTAAGGTCTGGTTGGCTAAATAGATATTTCACCCCGCTGTTATCCGTCAATAGTAAAAATTTTCTGCCTATTATGTAGTGTCGCCACATTTTTAAGGCGTGTATTACCGCTGCCAATTCTAAGTCATGAGTGACATAATTCCCCTCATGTTCTTTTAATTTTCGGGACTCATAACAAATAACGTGTCCTTCTTGAGTTATGACACCCCCTAGTCCTTCTTTACTTGCATCAACACATATGGTGAAGTCTTTATCTGGGTCTGCTACCTTCAATATGGGCGCAGTTGTCAATAATTCCTTCAGCTTGTTAAAACTGTCTTGACACTTTTCTGGCCAGTTAAACTTGGTCCCTTTCCTTTGCAATGACATGATAGGGTAGGCTATCATGGAAAACCCTTCTATAAATCTGCGGTAATATCTGGTGATTCCCATGAATGACTGGATATCCGCTACATCCCTAGGTACCGACCATTCCATAATGGATTTTATCTTCTCCGGGTCTACAACAATGCGCTGTGCTGAAATTACATGTCCTAGATATTGTATTTCTTTTTGATAAAAGTCACAGTTGTCAAATTTGGTGTATAGTTTGTGTTTCCTTAACGTTTGCAGAACTATACTTAAGTGTTCATCATGTTCTTCCTCCATTTTTTAATAGACCAGAATATCGTCGATAAATACTACCACGAACTTTTCTAAGTACTGACTGAAAATACTATTCATCAGGCACATAAATGTGGCTGGTGTGTTAGTGAGTCCGAAAGATATGACTACAAATTCGTAGTGCCCATATCTTGTTCGAAAAGTTGTTTTGTTTATGTCCTCGTCCTTTATCCTAACTTGATGATAACCGGATCATAAATCCAACTTTGAAAAGATCTTGGCCCCACCAACTTGATCAAATAGATCATTTATCCTTGGTAGGGGGTATTTGTTCTTAATAGTCATTTTGTTCAGTTGTCTATAATCGATACAGAGTCTTAGAGTACTGTCTTTCTTTTTCACAAAGAGGACTGGTGCCCCCCATGGTGAGACACTCAGTCTAATATACTCTTTGTCCAACAATTCCTGTAATTGTATTTTTAATTCTGTCAGTTCTGGTAGACTCATTCGGTAAGGTTCTTTTGAGATAGGGGTTGAACCTCATAGTAGGTCTATGGAGAAGTCTATTTCCATTCTAGGAGGTAATTCTGGTATCTCATCCACAAACATGTCTCTAAAATCACGTAGGACAACAAAGTCTTCTAACTTTGGCTTATCTTATTTTTCTAACAGATTCGTTACTTGGATGGCATAAACTTGACATCCCTTTCTCATACATTTCTTAAGTTGCATCGCTGAAACTTGTCTGACTGATACAGGTTTTGGTATACCTTGGGATGTTCTAATAGTGCCAAAATTGTCTTTATAGTTAAGTATCTTTGTATAACAATCTAGCACTGCTTTGTGTTGTTCCAACCAATCCATCCCGATAATCATATCGTAAGATCCTAGTGGTAGGATGTTCAGATTTGTCCTTATATTTTGACCATCTAAACTGAACTCCAACTCAGAAATAAATTCAACTACTTTCCTTTTAGTTCTTGTTGCCATTTGTACAAGCCATGATTTTGCGTTCTTCTGTTTCTTAAGTTTATTTGACTCTACTACATCAGAAGTAATATAACTTAACATAGCTCTAGGGTCAATTAAAACATACATTTGAGTGTTATTGATTTTACCTTCGATTTCTACCACCGAGGACTAGTGGTCATCTTGTCGACCATCTATGGCTGCATTTATCTGATGTAGGCTTCTACCCACGTCTCCCACCATCGAGGCTTCTTGCAAATTATGAATAGTTGTTCTATTTGTTGAAATTAAACGTGGATAGTTCCTTCTTAGATGAGGCTCTCCATATTCCCAACACTTTAATGGCTCGCAATAGTTGTCCCCAAACTTCTTCATTCCCAGGTTTACTAGTTTACCACTCCCTTGCGTATTCAAATGATTGGAGTGAAAATCCTTTCTCGGAAAACTTTTTGCTGCATTCTGATAAGGAGTTGACTAGTATCCCTTCTTCCACTGGTTCATTCGATATTGTTTCTTATCCTTCCAGGCTTTGGGAAACTATACCCGCTGTTTATACTGGTCATAGAACATTTGTGCTTTCCTGAATACTTCACTCAAGGATTTGGGGTTGTCAAACTCAATTATGTCCTTGTAGGATTGTGGTAAACAGCTTAAGAATCACTGGACTTTTACCTTATCCTCCCGGATGTACGGTACAAACCTTAGTAGTTCCAGAAATTTATTTATAAGGTCCTCCATCGTCATCTATCCAAGTCGTAACTTGTAAAATTCTGTCATCCTCCTTTCATAATAGCTTTCAGGAAGGTATTGTTTCTTGAAATACTTCTTAAAGTCAAACCATTCTAACTATTTCTCCTTTAGGCCCTTGGCCAATTTTAGTTCTTGCCACCAAATGTTGACCTTCCCTTTCAGATTGTAGATGGCCATTATGACCTTCATGTTGCTGGAATAGTTGTACATCTGGAATTACTTTTTGATGTCCAACAACCATGCCTCTGCTTCTTCTCCTGTCCTGGATTCTCCATCAAAGGTAGCTAGTTTAATGTTTTTAAATTCTCCTTCAAGGTGGTATACTTGTTTTCTTTTGTTGTCTGGTTTAGTTTTGTCTTTAGCTGAAGTTGGTTCTTCAGACGAATTGTCTAATTTTTCTGTTTTCGGCCCAGATTTCTTGGAGGCCCTTTTGCTGAATTCTTCATCATGGTTATCATCCTTTGGGTTTTTCTTGGTTACTATACTGCGCAGCAGGACTTCATTGATCTCTTTTTGTTCCTGCTATGCTTTCTTCAATTTTTCATTGTCGGATTTGAAAATCTGCAAGTCTACAATAAGATTCCTCATCGTTTCCAACACCTCTGTGGGTGAGCTTCCGTCACTATTCTGTATTTGATCTCCAGGAGGTTTTTGCTGTCGATTTCCTTCCATCCTGATTTCTGCATCGTCTTTAGCTGTCATAATTAACACAAAACAGAAAGGGCTTTCTGTTTGTAACCATAAAGGTTTATTAGTTTTATATAAATCGGAATATATATTAAGCAATTAATGTGGCCCTATTCAGGCCTAGTGTTGTAACTTTTGCTTTGATACCACATGTAATATACCTCAAAAATGCCAAAAAAAAAATAAAAGTTTGCGAGGTAACTTAAGTACTTCTCTTCATGTAATAATCCTCTTATATCAGTCTAATAGTGCAAGAACTTATCTAAGGTTTAAACCCTTCATCTCTACTCATAAAACGTATCTGTAAAGTTTTAGATTTAGACCTACAAACCTATCCTTTCCTTAGACATGGGATTTATGTGTTCACACATACCGGACTGAATATTATAATTTTTAACATAATGCATTTACCTAACATAGAAGCAAGGGGTGAAAATTTATACACCACTAGCGATTAGTATTAATGTATTGTTGGGTGAACAAAATTGGGTTCCTTTAACAACTAAGAGTGACTAGTAACGAGATAACCCCGTCCCTTTCTTACCTATGTTCGGGTAATGAGATCCCAACTACAATCTCATTGACTAGGAGGTAAACTACAAGTTAGTAGTTAAGAGAACGCGGCCTAACTAGTCATGTCACAAAGGAGTCAAGTTACTGCGCATTTGATGCATAGCATGGGTGGAAAGGTATAATTGACAGCGAGAATTAAAGCTGTGCATCTAGCCATTAAAGGAGACCATGTGGGAATGAGCTTCGATGGCCCTTTCCGATTTCCTTCCCAGTCAAAACGCGCCAACCTGACCCCATCACATGGCCCCAACAACCCCTGTACTTCCAACATTAACTTACTCTTGTAAGGCCTCTTCCTAGGGTTAAACGGATCTCTCTTGTCATTGTGAAATGATCTGAGTGGACCTGTGTATCACTAACTTTGGCAGCGATTTCGTCGACATGGGTCGCATCCTGGAGGCAAGCAAGGAAGTCCATCTTCTTGGTAAGAATTTTATCTCGAAACAAAGCTCTAATAATAGGGTCATTCCAAGAAATGCTACAGGGAATGCAATGTTCTGTATCTTTTGTTACACATATTTACTTTAAGGTTCCATTTATCATTATCTCTGGTGATTTCTTAGACTTTCGCAGATGAGTCTCAGAGGTCCGATAAATAACTGAGTCTTAAACCTAATCCCGTGTTCTTCGAAGGCTATTACATTTACAGTTTAACAAATAAATAAATGAGTCTTTATACCAAAATCCTGTGTTCTGTGAAGGCTGTTACATTCATGCGTTACCCTTGGAAAAGACTTCGGTGGTTCGAATCTTTTGGTTTGAGGCTTGGGGTATTAAAAGGGATTCTTGTCATTATCTATTCTGAGATTTGCGTAAGCCTTCTGGGTTCAGTGCTAGGTTATTTCTGTAATTAGAACTGGCTTAAAAATACCTTGGTTATTTGGTTCAAGATGTATTAACCACTTAGCTACAGAATCGAAAAATCAAGTAACGTTTACACAGGGTCTTCGTCTATCTGTATCAGGTATTTTACACTGTTTATATGTTGGAAAGTTGGTGCTATTGAATTTCCTTTAAGAGAAAATAGATTTGTGGCTTGGTATCATACTAATGATGGGACTTCGTTGATGTGAGGTACCCATCAGGAATACCTGGACCAATTTCCCCGACTCGGGACATTTACTCAACCAGAGCGCAATGAGAACAAGTTTTCTAGATTCCAACCATGAGTTAAGTAATAATTCAAATTTTTCGTTGCCTTCATTTGTTGTTCTGTTGTAGCTTCTTGTTTATTTTATTTTCGTATGTTTTACTAATGATTTTAATGGTGAATCTTTCTTACAGGGATGTCAAACTTCGGGAGACTTCTCGGGCCGGTCCCTATCGTCCGTGCGAAAGGTAAACTGGTTCCAAGTACATTATTCCTCAGACCTAGCTTCTAGAGTTCACTGGTACTGAGGACCAAGGCTATGTACCATCTTTATTACTTATAAAGAAATCTCGTCGAAAATTTATGTATTGATTAGTCAGGGGTACACCCTACTTTATCTTAATACTACAGAGATTAGAAAGGTATGCAAACCTTGTGTCTAGTTGTAGTGGTAATGATAACTTGGAAGGGGCTTACTCCCTGATCATTCCTTCTCCTATTTCAGGGTGAAGTCGAGAAAAAACAATAGTGGTGAACTTCAATACCACCTATGTTGTATATACTTCTCTTTTAAAACAAATCTGGGCAAGTATACTTTTGTAACCTAGTCATCATATATTGAGTTGATCCAACTATGGATTATTATGAAGAGTATACGAATTCTACACTTTTAATTTTTCTGAGTTTAAAATAATCCCCTCCATTTCCGAAACTGGTTTTTGTATCGTAGAACTTGAATCGTTTACTAGTTATTTTGTTTATTTCCCAGGATTCTTCTTATTATTAACTATACAAACATAGTAATTTAATTTCCTCTTTACCCTGCATGAAAGTATTATACGTTTTTTTTTCATTAGCCTCGTATAGTATATATATAGATAACATAAGGGCTTGATTACTACTAAAAGTAGGTTGTTGTACTCAAGACTTCCCAGTTTCCATTCATCATTATTGTGTGTTCTATAACTATATACATGCAAACTTTATTCAAGGTATATCATTAGCATTGGTAGTTATTTCGCCTATGTCTATTTTCTATCTATTCATAAATCAACTTGTCAATTAATTGCGTAAATAATTTTGGAATGCGCCTAAACTAGTAGGATCGCGTCCCAAATTGGAGTTTTATCTATACAGGTTGGAACTATAACCCCTTTGTGAATTTGCCAGTCTAAGTACAGAGTTTTACAATTGTAGTTGTCACATTCGTTATCGCCTATTGTCACGAACACCGAGTGGGTTGTTTGCATGTATATTCACAGGAACAATTTATAATCTTACTGCATATAGTATGTATTCCTACTATCAGATCCCTTTAGCTTTTTTTGTGCAAGGGTTAAATGATCGAACAACATGAATTAGATTCTGTCTAAATATCATCGAATCCTTATTCTCGTGAGTATCATGCTTTTGTATTGTCTTATAACAAAGCAGTGGACTTAGTTAATTTCGTTTAATAAGGTTTTAAGGAGAGTTTTAGACTCTTCGATTTAATAATTTCTTTTATACAAGAGGTAGAAGGTTACCTATTGGCATCATTTGTTTGTTCAAGTCCTATGACAACGAATCTCTGTATAAGTGGGGTTCCTAAAGAAACCCTTGGATCTTCGTTTAATAAAACCTATACTCAGAACTCACTATAACCATATCGATGTATATCGTATATAAATATATATATGAGCCTATAAGAAATATGTGGAAAGACTTTCTCAACCTCAAATTATTCACAGATAGGTCCGTCTAAAATTTCAACTTTAGAAAATACACATACACTTGCAAATAGATCTATTAGATCTGTTCCTTCAAGTTCATTTACACCTAGATGGATTCTACCTAGCATTTTAGTTTTCAGTAGGAACTGTTCCAGAATTGGTTTTTGATTATAAACTTCATACAATGAAAAAATGTTATCCATGGAAAATTAATTTCAACTTAACATGAATAGATGCATGATATCAGATATAAAGAAAAATCGTTCAGAACACAGAAGGAGGAGATTTAACATATCTTTATCAATTCACGAGAAGACAAAGGGAATAGCCACATTCCTCCCAACCGTAGAACAGGGCAGCCAAAATCACTTGCCCAATTCACCCCCTAGCCTGACCATGAACCCATGAGGGCGAACTTGGAAGCTCCTCCTCAGCAATGTCCTTCAATTCCATTAGATTCCTCTGCCTCACACTCACTCAGTAGTGTTCATAACAACAAGAAATAAAAATAAATAGTCTCTTTCTCCAGCATCTCCAGCATACTTGGCAGTGTCCTGCCTCCTCACATATGCTATTTATCCATAAAATCTTTTGGCCTAGGTATTTTTCCCTCCCTTGGGAATTTTTGTAGCTTTCTAAATCCCTAATTTTCAAGGGGTTGCCAATGGACAAATCCTTGATTTTCCACTTGTAACAATTAGCCCAGAGGTAGTTCCAACATGTTTCCCCCGCATGGAGTCATAGTCAGTTGATTTTAACATGGTTGTTCCATTTGTCCTCCTGCAATCAATATAAAATATTATGGTTTCATACAAGTGTCATAGTCAAATAGTTATTTGGGTCAAATCATATCTCTTCCCAACAGTCATAATAATTAATTACAATTATCAAATTCAAAATTTTCAATTTCCATAAATGGCAAAAATTTTCCAATTTCGAATTTACCAAAAATAGAACAATTTTCCAACAAATTTAAATTTCAAAAATACTTTATTTTTGGGGATGTTACATAAACCATATAACATTTAACTAAATAAAAGACTTAGGTTGACATATTTGAACAGTTTTCTGAATAACAAATGGAACAACCACGTTCCTCCCAACCTTAGAAGATAACAACCAAATCACTTGTCTCGTTCTCCCACTAGCCTGACCATGAATCCATGAGGGTGAACTCAGAACCTATCCTCATCAATAGTCCTTTAGTATTAGCAATTTATCCTTGCCTCACACTCAAAAATCAGTTTTCATAACAACAAGAGATCAAGAATTTTCCCCCGCATACTAGACAACATCCTGCCTCCTCTCATATGTTATATATCCAAAAGAAAAAATGCCTAGGTCTTTTTCCCCTTCAGAATTTTCACAGCTTTCCAGATCCCTTATTTTCAAGGGATGCCAATGGCCAAATTCCTGATTTTGCACTTGTAATAATCATCCCTGAGATAGTTCCAACATGTTCCCCACTCATGGAGTCATGGTCAGCTGATTTTTAACATGGTTGTTCCATGTGTACTTCAACAATAATTATAAAATATTTTGTTTCATACAAACTGAATAGTCAAGTAGTTAGTTGGGTCAAATCAGATATTTTCCCAACAGTCATAATCATTAATTACAATTAACCAAATTCGAAATTTGGAATTTCCATAAATGGAAAAAAAAAATCCAATTTCAAATTTACCAAAAACGGAATAATTTTCCTAAGAAATTTCAAATTCAAAAATAATTTATTTTGGGGGATGTTACATCCTTTCCCCCTTCAATAAAACATTCTCCTCCGTGATCGTTCCTTTCTTGGAACATGATTTGTTGATATTTTTGCATATCTCCCTCCAACTCCAAGTGGCCTCCTCAGGGCTAACGTGCTTCCATTGCTCTTTTACCTGGGCGACGTCTCTCTTTCGAAGTGTTATTTCTCTCCTGTCCAGAATGCACAAAGGTTCCACTTGGAACTCGCCTTCTGGTTCCACCTGCACCAAGTTCCAATCGATCATATGAGTAGCTTCATGAACATAATTCTTTAACAAAGAAACATGAAATACATTATGAATTTTTAGATTGGCAGGAAGTGCAAGTTGGTATGCTACGGGCCCAATTCGAGATAAGATCTTGAAAGGCCCACAAAACTTGGGTGCCAACTTGGCACAATTCCCTAGATTTAGTGAACTTTTCTGGGCTTTGACTTTTAAATAGACGTGGTCCCCCACTTGAAATTCCAAGTGTCTTCTTTTCTGGTCCGCGCAACTTTTCTATCTGTCCTGTGCCTCTTTTATGTTTTGTTGTACTTTTCTTACCATGCTCTCCATCTCCTGGAGCATCTCTAGTCCAACCATGATTCTATCAACTGGGTTATCCCAGCTAATTGGAGTCTTACACTTTCTATCATATAGTACCTCAAAAGGGCTCATTTTATCCAAATTTTGGTACCCATTGTTGTATGCAAATTCTACCAAGTGCACGTAGTCTTCCCACTTGCTTGGTTTTATTCTTACATACATGCGGAGCATATATTCTACGATTTGGTTTTTTCTTTCAATTTGTCCATCCATTTGTGGATGATAACTGGTGCTGAAATTCAAGTTAGTATTTAACCCTGCAAATAATTCTTTCCAAAAAGCAGATGTAAATTTTACGTCTCTATCTGAAATCACCATTTTAGTAATACCATGCAGTCTAAAAATTTCTTTCATTAATACTTCAGCGATGTTAATAGATTTAAAAGTTGACTTTACAGGAATAAAGTGTGCACACTTACTGAGTTTATCGATTACCACCATAACTGAATCATTTTGTTTCTGAGTTCTAGGCAAACCTGTAATAAAGTTCAGCGATATAGTCTCCCATTTCCATTCCAGCACAGGTAAGGGATGGAACGGGCCGACTGGATGTTGGTGTTCATCTTTTACCTACTCACAATCTTGACACTTAGCTAAGTATTCTACTATTTCGCCCTTCATATTAGGCCAATAAAATAACTTTTGTAGTGTTGTTATCATTTTCTGGTAGCCTGGATGACCAGAATATGGTTTCTTATGAACTTCATCCAAAATTGTTGACTTTAATTCTACCAAATCTAGTATGTATATTCTTTTTTTAAATCATAGTAGACCATTTTTGTCCAAACTTAGATCTGTTTTGTCTGAATTTCCTGTAGGGTTCTGTAATTTTGCCAATGTTTGAGTGTAGTTTTCATCATTACTACATGCAGTCTTTATTCTCTTTTCCAGATCGCTCTCTGCCCTGCTAATGTTTCTTTCAAACAACCCATGAACTCTTCTACTCAAAGCATCAACTACTTTTTTTTCCTTACCCTTGATATGTCTTACCTGAAAGTCAAATTTTCTCAAAAAGGCTAGCCATATTTCTTGCCTTGCATGAAGGTCCGGCTGACTAAACAAAAATTTCACACCGTTGTTGTCAATCAATAATAAAAACTTTATGCCCATTATGTAGTGTCACCACATCCTTATGGCGTGTATTACAGATACCAACTCTAAGTAATGAGTGACATCGTTTCGCTCATTTCCCTTTAGTTTTCAGGACTCATAGAAAATAGTGTGCCCTTCTTGAGTTAGGACACCACCTATTCCTTCTTTACTCATGTCTACACAGACAGTCAAGTATTTGTCTGGATATGCTACTTTTAAAATGTGTGCGGTTGTTAATAATTCCTTTAACTTATTAAAATTGTCTTGACATTTCTGTGACCAGTTAAACTTGGTTCCCTTCTTTTGTAACGATGTGATAGGGTAAGAAATTTTGGGAAATCCCTCTATAAATTTGCGTTAATATCCGGTGATTCCCATGAACGACCGGATTTCCGCTACGTCCTTAGGAATCGGCCATTCCATGATAGCTCTTATTTTCTCTAGGTCGACTACAATGCCTTTTGCAGAAATTACATGTCCTAGGTATTGTATTTTCTTCTGATAAAAGTCACATTTATCGAATTTAGCATACAATTTGTGCTTCCTTAAAGTTTTTAGAACTATCCTTAAGTGTTCTTCATTTTCTTCTTTTTTTTTAGAATATACTAGAATGTTGTCAATAAATACTAACACGAACTTGTCCAAGTACTGACTAAAAATATTGTTCATTAAACACATAAACGTGGATGGCGCGTTAGCGAGTCCGAAAGGTATAAAAACGAATTTGCAATGTCCATATCTCGTTCAAAATGTTTTTTTACTTATGTCCTCATCCTTTATCCTAACATGGTGATAACCAGATCTCAAATCCAATTTCGAGAAAATCTTTGCCCCTCCTACCTGATCGAACATATCATTTATTCTAGGTAAGGGGCATTTGTTCTTAATAGTCATTTTGTTTATTTTTCTATAATTGATGCATAATCTTAGATTGTCGTCTTTCTTTTTCACAAAGAGGACTGGTGCTCCCCATGGTGAAACACTCGGTCAGATATATTCTTTGTCCAATAATTCCTACAGTTGAATTTTTCGTTCTGTTAATTCCAAAAAAATCATTCGGTAAGGTGCCTTAGAGATAAGGGTTGAACCAGGTAGTAGGTGGATAGAAAATTCTATCTCCCTCCTTGGGGGTAATTCAAGTATTTCATAAACAAACACGTCTCTGAAATCATGCAGAACAAAAAAATCCTCCAGGTTGGGTTTATTTTCTTTCTCTATCAGGTTTGTTACTTGGATGGCATAAACTTGAGACCACTTTCTCATGCATTTCTTGAATTGCATTGTTGAAATCTGTCTAACTGAGACTGGTTTTCATATCCATTGAATTGGCCTAGTAGTGTAATTTTCGTCTTTATACTTAAGTGATTTTTGATAACAATCTAACATTGCTTTATGCTTTTCTAACCAATCCATTCTGATAATTACATAATAAGACCCTAATGGTAGAATGTTCAGATTTGTCTTTATGTTTTGACCACCTAAACTAAACTCATAGTCAGAAATACATTCGACAACTTTTCTTTTCGTTCTTGTTGCTAATTGTACCAGCCAAGATTTTACATGTCTTGTTTTCTTAAGTTTATTTGACTCCATAATACCAGGAGTGATATAACTCAATGTAGCTACAGGATCAATTAAAACAAAAATATGAGTGTTATTGATTTCACCTTCGATTTCCACCACAAAGGACTGATGGTCAGCTTGTCGGCCATCCACAGCTGCATTTATCCGATGCAAGCTTCTGCCCACATCTCCCACCATAGAGGCTTCCTGCAGATTGTGAACAATAGCTCTGGTTGCTGAAATCAAACATGGAGAGTTCCTCCTTAGATGAGGTTCTCCACATTCCCATCATTTTAATGGTTCACGGGGGCTCTCCCAAAAATTCTTAGTTCCCAGATTTATTGGTTTACCGCCTCCTTGAGTGTTTGGATTTTTGGACTGAAAATCTTTCCTTGGGAATATTTTTTCTCCGTTCTGATAAGGTGTTGGCTGGTATCCTTTCTTCTGTTGGTTCATTCGGTCTTGTTTCTTGTCTTTCCAAGCCTTGGGAAATTATGATCGTTGTTTGTATTGGTCGTAACACATTCGATCTTTTATGAACACTTCACTCAAGAATTTGGGGTTAACAAATTTTATTCTATCCTTGTAGGAATGTGGTAGACAGCTTAGGAACCGTTGGATTTTCACTTTATCCTCCCATATATAAGGTACGAAGCTTAGTAATTCCAGGAATGTATTTATCAGATCTTCCATGGTCATTTGACCAAGTCGTAGATCATAAAATTATTTAGTTTTTATTTCATAGTAACTTTCAGATAAGTATTGTTTCTTAAAGTTTGACCATTCCATCTGTTTCTCCTTTAGGCCCTTGGCCAATTTCAGGTCTTGCCACCAAATGCTTGATTTTCCTTTCAGATTATAGATGGCCATTCTGACCTTCATATTGTTGGAATAGTTGTATATATGGAAATACTTCTTGATGTCTAATAACCATGCTTCAACTTCCTCCCATGTTCTGGATTCCCCATCAAAGGTAGCGGGTCTGATTTTCTTAAATTCTCCCTCAAGGTGATCTACATGTTTTCTTTTTCTGTCTGTTTTTGTTTTATCTTCAGTTGAAGGTGTACCTTCAGATGAGTTGTCCCCTTTTTCTGCTTCAGGACCAGAATTCTTGGAGGCCCTTTTACTGACCTCTTCTTTCAGGTTCTCGACCTTTGGGGTTTTATTTTTCACTATACTATGCAACATGACTTCATTTATTTCCTGTTGCTCCTGATGTGCCTTCTTCAATTTCTCATTGTCTGCTTTGAAAACCTGCAGCTCAACAATGAGATTCCTCATCATTTCAAGAACATCAGTAGGTGAGATTTCGTCACTATTATGTCTAGGATCTTCAAGAGGCCTTTGTTCAGGATTCCCCTCAAGTCTGATTTCTGCATCATCTCGGGCTTCCATGATTAACACAAAACAGAAAAGAATTTTATGTTTGTAATAGTAATGGTTTGTTAGTTTTTCCTAGACAAAAATATGTGCTAAGTAATTAATTTGTCCTTTTTCAAGGTCCAAGTGCTATAACCTTTGCTCTGATACCATATGTAATGTACCCCAATTTACCCATAAAAAAAAAAAAAAAAATGTTTGGGAAACATTAATTCTCGTTGTCTTTGAAAAGTTCACTCAAGCGGCTTGTAGTTAACATAGATGGTTAAATAACTGAAGTTATTAACTTCAATTTATCTATTAGGGACATCTTTCACATATTTAAATAAATTTCCTTTTAAATCACCTTCCATCTTACTAACAATACAATACAAATCTATATATATTTATTGCATGTTTAGGACCTTTAGTCCTATAAACAATTTTAAACCCCGACCCCTATGTATGGAACACAAGATTGGTCCCTTACCCACAATACGATATAACTTACCTTCACAATTGGTAAAATTCAAGGATTAAGCGTCGCGGCTTGTAATCATAAGAGGAAGAAACAATGATAGCATGATGATAACCATGCATTATTTAAACTGGATGAATCAATATCTTGTAAGCATTGGTCGGTAATTAACTTCGAATCACTCTAACCTAACTGACTCTTTTTCATAAATAAATTGATTGCTAATGAACTAAAACTTGCCTTAACTGGGTGATAAACTAGTCGTGACAGTCCAGTGTACAATGCCTTAAAGGAAATAGTCCTCTCAAGCATTAACTCGATAATAAGTCGGAGGGTTTTCTATTAGTCAGGAGTTAATAAGCCTCTGTCCAGTCCATTAATGGAGACCCTGGGAGCTAAAATATTGAGGCCAACACTAATCCCCGTATCCAATATGCTTGTTCCACCTCTGCTATGTCACATGGACGGGTAGGGTATTCGTACTCTCGCTATACCTCTATGTGGTAATGGTTACTAGTCTATTGTGGGTCTCCCACCTGGTGCTTTAGAAAAAAAAATTATGTTTTCTTTGTGTTTCTCCTCAGCGAGGGTAGTCGACAATCTGGAGGTTCCTATCTGGTGAAAAAGAAAAAGCTTCCCATCTTTCCTGGTAAGTTTGTGACACTCTCATAGTTATTTGGAACGAGTGAAAAAGGTCGAGATGGATTTTAGTCATTTAAGTAGTTGTTATTTCTTACAAGTTCTCTAGAAAACAATGACTTTCCTTTCATAGTTTTGGCTCTGTGGAATGTCTCCTTTAGTCATGGATAAATTCGTAAGTTTCAGTATTCAGGGTTGTACCCTTCGCTTTCCCGTGGAATAACCATTTCACCCTAAGCCATTTACTTAATTAGGGAGGTTTTCTATACAAGCTGTCTATCCAAGGCTCTCTGTCCAGACCCATACCTTTTAAGGGATTTTCCACTATGAATAAGCCTTGACTCTCATTGTTGTTTTCAGATTGGACTCCCCTTTCCTTACAATGTAGACCAGGGGTCCTTAGGTTTTTAAGTCGTGCAGTTATAAAAGAGAGGGTTATTATTATTGTACAGGGCTTGGACTTCATCTTAGAATTCCTCCATTACCCTAAACGTAGTCGTTCGTGTATAGGTATCGATTCTAATTTTCTACTGCAGAATTACCAAAACTGTATAATCTTTAAAATGATTTTTTTTTATTCTCCGTTCGGAGTAATGTCTAGAATTTCATAATTATTATTTTATTTCATGTACTCTCTGTCCAAAACTTCATAATTCTTATGTTACTTTGGTTTGTTTATATTCGGGTATAGTTTAGAACTTCAAATCTCTTATGTTACTTTCATTTATTTTTGTGTATTCAAAGATCATAGCGGGTTGTTTGTGTATTCAAGACTTGTAGGGTTGAAGACTTTTTCCCTGACTATCAACTCAACTCAAGGCCTTGCTTAAACTATTTAAATTACCAATTTATTCTTTTGTGATAATGAAAAGGGAAGTAGGATTGTGGCTACTCATTTCCATGTATCGCTCAAGGATTTATATTTAATAATAAAAGTATTCATTATAGAAATTCTATCGAAGTTTTTCTTCAAGTCTGTTGTGTTCTTATCTGAATCGGATAGCCTTAGTTGATCCCTGTGGTCATGCATCTGAAATCTATGGTCATGTGTATAAGTATTTAAACTTGTGTATTTTTCCAAAATTTATGTTCGTAAGTTCAATGAGTTGTTTTATATGCTACCCAACTCATAGAAAAAGGGACTTTGATCTGTAAGAGTTTGAACTAGACAATCTTAAACTTTTGACATAAAATGAATGCATGCTTTTTCCTTCCCATATCATTGTTGAGATTCTTATTACATGAATCATTNTATATCACCCTTATCATACATCGTTATTATTCGAGTAATATGCAAATGTATAATCACTTTTAATTCTTGCACACCCTTCAACATTTTCCTTGGTAAAATATGCAATAAACGATTTCTTTGATTTTTTTCTTATGCTCATACAGGATCTATATTGTCTGAAGTAGAATCGGGCTGGTTTTTTTTTAAGCTAGAAGCATTCCAGTGTGTCTACCTAATTCTGATTATGTTCATAATTAAGATGTATAGGCAGTTTATTCGAGGTATGAAATTAAACTTGCAAGAGTTTATCCTACAGTTGTTTCCCTCCATCCATATTTTTACCCACAGAAATAATTCATATATATGCTAGATATACTCTTTCATTCATTTAAATCAAAGGATTTCCTATTTAGAAAGTAAATCAATAGAACTGATTCTTCCAGCTAATAAATCTAATGACAATAATATTCACTCAGCAATATAATCCAACAAAAATAATCCATTGAGAACTAGTTTTAGAGGCATTATGTTAGTCCTTAAGTTCAACAATATTCAATCAGATTTTCATCCATAACAATACTTCTATTAAGAATTAAACAGATGCATCCTATCAGTTATTAAACCATATAACATTTAACCAAAGAAAAGAGTTAGGTTGACATATATGAACAATTTGTTGAATAACAAATAGAACAGCCACGTTCCTCCCAACCTTATAATAGAACAACCAAATAACTTGTTCGGTTCTCCCCCTAGCCTGACCATGAATCAATGAGGGCGAACTCAAAACTTATCCTCAGCAATAGTCATTTAGTCTCAACAACTTCTCCTTGCCTCAAACTCAGAAATCAGTGTTCATAATAGCAAGAGATCAATAATTCCCCCCCGCATACTAAACATCATCCTGCCTCCTCTCATATGCTATATATCCAAAAGCAAAAATGCCTAGGTCTTTTTCCCCTTGGGAATATTCGCAGATTTCTAGATCCCTAATTTTCAGGGGCTGCCAATGGCCAAATTCCTGATTTTCCACTTGTAATAATCAGCCCTGAGATAGTTCCAACATGTTCCCCACCCATGGAGTCATGGTCAACTGATTTTTAACATGGTTGTTCCATTTGTCCTTTAGCAATAATTATAAAATATTTTGTTTCATACAAGTGTCATAGTCAAGTAGTTAGTTGGGTCAAATTAGGTCTCTTCCAATAATCATTAATTACAATTAACCAAATTCGAAATTCAGAATTGCCATAAATGGAAAAAAAAATCCAATTTCAAATTTACCAAAAATGGAATAATTTTCCTAAAAGATTTCAAATTCAAAAATAATTTATTTTGGGGGATGTTACAGACTCCAGCGAGACCAGTAGGGAAGGTGTCATCCGGTGCGTAGTAGCATTAGCCACCAGCTAGGCATTCATCAGGATATTGTGGCTTCTAGAGAGGATCCACTTTCACTACACCTCAGCAACCAGTGCCTCAACAGTGGACTCCTTATCGAGGACCACAACATAAAAAACAACGTCAATCAAAGCAGCAATAGTTTAGGCCTATCTAGCAGAACATACCAGGATTCCAGGCTGGTGGTCCATCAGCTTTTACTTCAGGTACCAGGAGTACTGGACCGAAGAAAGGGTGTTGGACATGTGGGGAGCCACATTACCAGCACGACTGCCCAGTGGAGAGGACTAGAGCATCTGGATCATCTGGACCCACTACCGTGGGAGATTTAGGAAAGGCCCATTGGATTCATGCAGCAATAAGTAACCGTCAGGAAGAGCACCAGTCAACTATGCTCGAGACGTCAGGTACCATCCCTGACCAGACCCTTAGTATTTTGATAGATCCAGGTGATACAAAGAGTTTCATTTATGGGGCAGCGTTAAAATGAATTAAGGTAAAGGAATTCGAACGGGATGAGTTTAGATTTATAGAAATGGCTTTGGGAGCCAAACAAAAGGTTGAAGGGAAGGTTACAGGTTGTAGCCTTAACATGGGAGATTTTGTCACCAGGGCCAACCTGTACGTCACAATATTAGGATCTTATGACTTCGTGATTAGTATGGACTGGTTGGAATTGCATGAGGCAATACTCAACTGTAAGACAAAACGATTGATATTGGTTGATGATGAGGGGCAGAGATGCGTGATTGTAGGTCGGAACCAGGGATTTTCCCTGAGGTTCATCTCTTCTTTTCATCTGCAAAAGAGCATGCGCAAGGGATGTAAGATTTATGCGATCCTTGCATTAAACGAGAAGGGAGTATCGAAAGGTATAGAAAACCTTTCAGTGGTAAGAGAGTTTGCAGACATCTTCCCTAAGGAATTACCTAGGATGCCTCCGGAGAGGGAATTGGAATTTACCATAGACCAAAAATTAGGGACTGGACCAACAATAAGAATGCCTTATCGGATATCGACCCTGGAGTTACAGGAGTTGAAAATGCAACTGAAGGAGTTGCTAGACCTAGGAATTATACGTCCAAGTGTGTCACCTTGGGGTGCACCTGTTATCTTCATACAGAAGAAGGATGGGTCGTGGAGACTCTGTATTGACTATCTTCAATTGAACAAGGAAATGATCAAGAATCGGTATTCGTTGCCAAGGATTGATGATTTGTTTGATCAGATAAATGGTGCGATGGTGTTTTCAAAGATCGAATTGATATCAAGGTATAACCAAGTACAGATCAAGGAGGATGGCATCCCTAAGACCACCTTTAAGATGAATTTTGTACATTACAAGTTTATTATTTTACCTTTTGGACTGACAAACACCCCTGGAGTATTTATGAGTTTGATGAACGGGGTGTTCCACAAATACTTGGACAAGTTCATCCAAGTATTCATTGACGATATTTTTATTTAATCTCGGACAATGGAGGAGCATGACGAGCACTTTTGCTTGGTACTACAGTGTCTACGAGAGAAAAAATTGTATGGGAAATTGTCTACGTGCTCGTTTTATCAATCGAAGATTCACTACTTAGGGCATGTCATCTCCGGCAAAGGTATCATTGTGGATCCAACAAAGGTCGAGGCTATTATGGAATGTCTTGCACCGACGAATGTCCCAGAAGTGCGTAGCTTCATGGGTTTAGAAGGATACTATCGATGGTTTGTCGAGGGTTTTCGAATATAGCAAATTCGATTATAGAATTGCAGAAGAAGAACAAGAAGTTTGTTTGGACCGAAAAATTCACAGAGGAATTTCAGAGGCTTAAGGATCTATTGACGATAGCACCAATACTAAAGGTCACTGACATGGACGCGAACTTATTGGTATGCACTGATGCATCAAAGAAAGGCTTAGGCGGAGTCTTGATTCAAGACGGTCGATTGATCGGTTGTATCTCAAGAAAGTTGAGAAGGCATGAGGAGAACTATGTGACGCACGATTTGGAGTTGTTAACCATTGTATATGCCTTGAGAGTTTGGAGACACTACCTTATTGGACAGAAATTTGAACTAAAAATGGACCACTGTGGACTACAACACATATTTACACAAAGCGACTTGAACGCACAACAACGGTGTTGGTCGAAATTGCTTAGCAAGTACAATTTTAAGATTACTTACATAAAGGGAATAGTGAACAAAGTGGGTGATGTGTTGAGTTGAATATCGTGCATATTTCTGGTGATCCCTCTTTAGACAAATTTACGTGAAAAGATTCTAACTTTACAACATGATGATGACTGGTACAAAGAGGTCAAGGATTTTATCGGACAAAACATAATAATGGTACCAAAGTTTGAAGGATCACTATGGACAACGACGTATTATTGAGATTTAAAAGTTGAATTTACATACCGCCCAGTGACGATTTGATGAATTTCACCCTAAACGAGGCTTACAGAGTAGTTTACATGGCTCACCCAGGAGTCACGAAGATGAGGGAAGACCTTAAACCCTTATTCTTCTGGAAAGGAATGAAGGCAGACATAGTCAACTACGTGGAAAGATGTCTAGAATGTTAGTAGGTGAAGGATGAACATAGACATCCGACAAGATTACTACATCCATAAGTGATTCTAGAATCGAAATGGGAGGTCATTTCGATGGATTTCATTATTGGATTGTCACTGACGGCAAGGAGACACGACTCGATTTTTGTGGTAGTATACACTCAGATGAAGAGTGCTCATTTTATTCCTATGCATATGACATATCAGGCACCTGACATAGCTAGATTTTTCATCAGCGAGATTGTGAGGCTGCATGGCGTGCCTAAGAGGATTATATCTGATCGAGGATCAGTGTTTACTAGACGATTTTGTACTACTTTCCAAGAGGCCTTGGGAACCCAACTTAACTTTAGTACTGCATATCACCCGGAGATAGACGGGCAGATGAAATGATCAAGCCAAATCTTGGAGGACATGTTGCATATGTACATGATGGACCAATAGAAGCATTGGGAATAATTCTTTCCACTGGTAGAATTCGCATATAACAACAGTTTTCAAAGAACCATTAAGATGGCACCTTTCGAGTTTATTTACAAGCAACCGTGTCAGATGCCTTTGAGTTGGGATACACTTGAGGATAGGGTCCTGGTGGGACCAAAAGAGATCCATGAAATGGAATATCAAATGAAAACAGTAAGACAAAGGAT
This sequence comes from Picea engelmannii, assembly GCA_009831015.1. Taxonomy (NCBI): domain Eukaryota; kingdom Viridiplantae; phylum Streptophyta; class Pinopsida; order Pinales; family Pinaceae; genus Picea; species Picea engelmannii. The sequence continues at coordinate 105,111 of ML815931.1, read as the reverse complement.
CAAGGAAGTGCAAGATTGACATAAGAGTTATGTCGATTCACATCATGTCGACTGTAGTTACGAAGTTGGTGATTGAGTCTTCTTGCAGGTGAAACCGCATAATAGTTCAATAAAGTTTGGAAAGGGTGAAAACTATCTTCTAGGTTCATGGGACCTTTTGATATTGTGGAAAAGAAGCGGCCCATGGCCTATCAACTAGCCTTTCCTGATTCTTTGAGGCATATGCAAGATGTTTTTCATGTATCTGTTTTGAGACATTATGTTAGTGATCCTACTCATGTTATTGACATGATTTCCTTGCAGGTATCTGATGAGGGTGCAATCACAGCGGATCCAATCCACATCCTATACCATATCATTCAATAGATATGGCGTCGAACGATATATCAGGTCAAGTTCCAGTGGGACAAATATACTCCGCACTCGGCGACCTGGGAGGACGCATATGATATGCGTCAACAATTTCCATTTTTGTTTGATAGATAGACTTATGATACTATGATACACTTTATTTTGGCTCTTGTATACTTTAAAACTTCGGGACAAAGTTTAAACCAAGAGGGGGTGTATATAACATCTCGCTCTTGCACGCACTGAGCGAAATTATTCTTTGAGGACACTTGCTTGCAAGTGATCTAGATTATTATACTATTGGCTCTTTGATTATGGTTATGAGATATTATGGATATGATGATATGTTACTTTGTTGTGTTTACATAGACATGTGCTATTGACTGGGTTCTCCTGAGTGTGTAGGACTTTGGACACTGAGGATTCAAAGGCATCGATGAAACCCCTTGGACTCTGGATCGAGTCAGGGAGTGGTTTGTTTGGGGTTTGAATGTTTTATATGTGACATATGTACATATGATTAGATGTTATGATTATTGATTATTATTGCTGACATGATTCATTGATGGATGTAGGCTGACGATAGCTTACTGACCAAACTCACATTTGGAGTAGAGGGGTCACGCATGACAACTAGAGACTTGAGGGAGAGGTGTGGGATCAACCCTGCCACAACCTACTAGCACTCTCGCCATGGCTCGAACTGCAGGTTAAAGATTACCTAGTTCAAGAATACCCACAATGCCGTGAGGGAAGAATGTGACAGTCGCTCACGATGAATCTAAGGGGTGTGCAATAAGACAAGGGCATTATTCCTTAGAGGCCCTTATTCTCGCACAAGATCACCTAGCGGAGTATTGACTCTATAGGTTTGACGTCTACCAAATTTAGTCAAGAGGTGAGTGACACTCTTGGAGCACGTAGTGCATCCTAAAAGGAACGTCGCTCAAGGAAAACTGAAAGAGGCGAGTGGCACCCTTGGAGCACATAGTGCATCCTGAAAGGCATGTCGCAATTTTAATTGGTAAGTGAATAAACCTAGTCGGCCTTAAAATGAATGATCAATCCCAAAATGTTAAAAATCTGTGTTGGAATGATTAATCCCTGAATGTTTAAACTCTGCGTTGAATGTTTAACCTCTGAATGATTAATATTTGAATGATTAATCTCTGAATAAATCATTTTTCCCAAATCATTTTTTCCAGAACATCATTGTGTTTTATGACTATGTGTGACATCGTTTTTTATACGGTTGCGTTTTTATAAGTTTGCAATTTTTGTTATGTTTTAATGGATAGTGTTTTTTTATATGTATTAATGGATAGAGTTTTGATATGTCTTCATTTTGAGATGTATTAATGGATAGCGATTTTGTTATGTATTAAAAAATAGCATTTTTGGATAGAGATATTATACTCTGTGTTTTTGGATGGCATATTATACTCTACGTATTTTTATAGTGATTTATACATTTAATAAGACAATGATATCCTAATTTTAATGGACAGGCATATCATATGGTTGATAGACAGCATCATCATGTATTTAATGTGCATAATTATCATGTACTTAAGTGACATTGATATATATTTCACAGCATTATCCTTTTACACAGCGATATCACACTACTAAGAGTTATCATATTAAGCGGAGATATCATAACACACAACGATCTCATATTTTTGCTCAACATTATCATTATTAGCTTTTATTTTGTTAGACATCGATCTCATTAATGGATAGAAATATATTAGTAGACAACAATATCCTTATTAGTTTTCATTTTGTTAGACAACGATCTCATTCAGGGATAGCAATATATTTTAGACAGCAATATCATTATTATATATCATTAGTGTTAGATGGCGATATTATTAATGGATAGCAATATATCATTAGACAAAAATATCCTTTTTAGATGTCATTTTTGTTAGACAATGATTTTATTAATGGACAATAATTTTTGGACAACTATTTTAAACTGGCAGATAAGACGATGCAAAAGTTTTTTATTAATCCAAAAAGAAAATCCCTTGTATTCATGTTCTTAATATATTAATTTAATTGTGTATATTTATATGATGGTAAACATTATTGTCTTAAAAAAATGTAAGTGCTAGTTTCTTATATCACATATGATTAATATAGCTTTCTATAACATTCTATTATATAGGGAATTTAAATAGAATATCCATGCATGTGAATTTTAGGATAATATTCAATTTATTTTTGTTTTAGAGTGTGGGAGACTTCCTTGAAAAAGGTGCCTCATAAGAAAACAAGAATTCTTTGGTTCGTCACACAATTTAAATATTGAATGATGTCACTTTGCATCTTGTTGACTTGTTAATTGGGTGCTTGGCTATAGTCTTCTTGTATTTTTGACAGTTAATTTGGTATCCTGGTGTGTTGGATTTTAGCTTGGGTCAAAGGTCTAGATATTTTATGTTGCGCCATGGTTACTATCATGCTTATCACCTTGTGATGGCATGATTCCTGATGAGGGGATCATTGCATGCCCTGATGGATAGATGTGAATGATAACATGGTCAAATTCTTGTGCTTTCCGATGTGGGCGTATTGTTCATTGTATTTGATGTTGGTACTTGGTTCTATAACGCCTTAATGTGGTTGGTTTGGTGCACCGTAGAGGTTTCTAGTTACTGGTCGTTGAAGCCAATGTGTCAGGTTGTTCATGTTTTCCTTTATATGTCTATTGATTATCACATGTTTCATCTGGTTGCATGATGTGCTAGTACGTTGGGTCTTTGTTGTATGTTTCCTAAATGTGTAAGTTGTGTTCGTCGTCAAGTCGTGTTGATTAATTGTTGTCATTTATTGCCTTCCTACTTAAAACAAAAAAAAATCACTTTCTTTGCGTCACATGTAGTCGTAATGATTTGGGTCGTTACACATTTTCATTCGTAGAAATGACATACATTGATTAGTTACACACCAAAAAAAGAGGCATAAAATTTGTTTTAAAATACTGTACAACTGTAGAAATACATACACATGATAAACAATCACAACATAAAATTGAACCCCAAAAAGGATTTTACACAGTAATATTTATGTCAATCACAAGATAAAATTGAATGGAAAAAAAATATTTTACGTTGTAAGATTGATGTAAGCCCTTAAATTCTAAAACCTCAGAAAATTCCAAAAAAAATCAAAACCTAGCCACTAGGGTTCTTTCCCTAGCCACAGATCTGCACTGTGGAGATGGTCTATTGAAAACAAGCGTACAAGCTCCAATTTCTGTAACGAACCGCCTCGTTACGCCAACCGTTCGAGTGATATGT
>ML815931.1:71550-89121 GCA_009831015.1 Picea engelmannii | reverse complement strand
TACACCAAGGTAGTAACAACATCCTGTCATATAACTCAATGCATCATAACGAAAGAAAAGTTTTATCATATAAATCCAGATCACTTGCGAGCAAGTGTCCTCAAAGAATAAGTTTGGCATGTGCGCCAGAGCGGGATGTTACAATTTCCTTCGTCGATACTTTAACCTGATTGTTTAGCACCTTACCGATGACTAAGACATTCCTGTTGACAGATGAGACCAGGGCGACAACCTCCATGACTGTCTCGGTCGTCACGGTTAGGGTTCCAAAATTCTAGCTTTGAAATTTGATCTCTTGAACACTGATGTATTAAGGTTGGAGAGTCGAACCTGCAAATCCAATACTCCCAAACGTTAAAAACAAATAAAAAAATCCAAAATAAAAAGCAATGGTTTCCCAGCTAAAACCATATTCCATAAGCCTATTGTGCTCATAAAAAGTTCTGAGTGAGGAATTTGAAGAAAACTCAGAGAACTGTTTTGTGATTTTTTTGTTAGCCACCCTAAACTTAACCCAGTTAATTTATATATACATATAAAGGAGAGCGCTAGGTTTCTTACCCTAGCCGCACATCTGCATGTTGGCTGGAGCCGAGTGTACTTGAGAAACTACGCAGTTGTGTAGATGTGATTCCTAAGTTGGCTGCAAATGTTATACTCACTAGATACAAATGTTATACTATCTTCGTTGCCTCGGACATGACGTGGAAAACTTGGCATGGCTCGAGTGAATTGAAACGCCAACAGCGGACCATGGATCGCTTCAAATCCGTAAAAACATGTAAACATTTGAGACATGCTATCAGTGGCAATGAGGAGTGTGAGGTAGTGAGGCATGAAAGTGTTTGATAATTACTCAACATGGCAATCAAATAGTCATCCAATAATTTCTTAATATGATTATGTAAATGTGAAAAAGTAAACATTGTAATTGATGCATTCATAAATGAAAGGAATTCATGAACATTAAATCTCATTCATCCATTTGAGTGTAAGACGAAGAATATGCTAGCATCTTTAATTGTTGGCCATCAGATTGGAATTTATAATTAAAAGGATGATTAAACCATCGATTCCAATAGGGGGGATGCCTATCGACGTAACTATAAAAATGCTAGACTATCCTTCACACTAGGTTATATAATGTGAAGTGACCATAATTTTAAATATCATAAAATTAAACTTAAGAATGATAAATGAAACTAATGAGAAATGAGTTCATCACTTTTGTTTTATAATGTAAAACATTTGATCCACTAAATTTAATAAAACAAATCTCTAAGTGTTGATTTTATCTATTTTAAATATGGATTTATCATGTGTCTAAAGGGATCAGATCTCTTGAGGTGAAAACCTTTCCTTAAGTTTTTCATTCTAAAATCAAGTTTACACCTCGAAGGATTTAAGATAGATATACATTGGTGGTAGACCATCCATGGAAAAAGTTTCATCATTGCCTTCTTCCTTTCCCATAGGTTAACAATAATTCAAATTGAGAGATTAACCACTCCAATGACATATACTAGTTTTGACCCTTTTTAAAGCACTAATTAGGTTGCAATTGTTTTGATTGTAAATTCATGGTCATGGTAATTATATGTTTTTATTGCAAATTCTTGGACATGGTAACGATATACATTAAAAGTTTGGCCCAACTGTTTGTAAATTCAATTATAACCATGTTTATCATCGTCTAAAATTTTTTCACGAACCAATCATTGATCTCTTCCTTCTTTATTAATATTTTTCAGTTTATTAGTAATTTTAATAGTCCATAATTTTTCATTTTTCTTCCATCTATCTCATTTTGTCAAAATTGATTTTATAAAATACTTAGTAAATGGACATAAATTCAGTTTTGATTATGTAGTTTATGTGAGAAATAGAGACATGAAGGGAGATATATGTTTATGTATGTGTGTGTAAAATAACAATTATAAAATTCAAAGAAAATAGAAAAAAAAAAAATTACAAAATCTACACTAAACATTTTGAGTCAAGATGAATATTAATAAAATAGAATACAATTAAAGTTAAATAAATATTGTATAAAACCAAAATAATGGCACTTGAGTCCAATACCATCCTATTTTATAATAAGAGGGAATTGTTGTATAGTCATCATTCATATGGTCATGAATAAAGTTACATTATTAAATTTATTTAGTCATTATCTAATCGTTTCAAAGAGTTAAAAAATTAATAACAATCTCATATGTTGATGATTACTTGAGGTTATATTTTGATTTAACCAAAGTTCTTCATTGCATAGTAATATGTTAATATTTGTAACTATTAAATTTATTAATTATGTGTGATGGTCTTAGCTTCGGTGACATAAGAAAAACCTACATGCTCATGAATTTTTAATTCATTGGAACATAAAATTCATTAATTTTATCTTTCTTTTACATAATTATTATAATTTTCATAAATAATTGAACATACAACATTCTAATTTCAAAATTTAATGTTAATCTCACATCTATATCGACATTTTATGTATTTATTTAACACATCTCCTTTCAATTTTATTGACCATTTATTTTATAGAATAAATGATAATTGGTTGAGGATCTATTTAAGAGAATTGTGTTGCCTTATATCATAACAAGAGTCTGTCATTATTTGTTGAGTTTAGTATCATTTTTATTGATATTATGAATATATTTTAGATAATTTTGATAAGTAATACCCCACCACTTCACATGCAATATGATATATAAGAACACATGCTAATACAAATTTCGTATTGGTATAGAGATCCTCAATATATTGGCATGTAATGTTGTAATCTAATTGATACATAAACTCAAATATATACACCAAAAAAGTTTTGATAAAGACATCATCACTCAAGTGTACTTTACATAATTTTTTATTTTTATTTTTTTTTAATTGATAATTTTATATTTCAATTAACAGATTCAACTTATTACACTGAAAAATTCAAAAGAAATCAATTTATTAAAAACAATCCCTATCTCCGAAAAAAAATTGAAGATATTAAAAGAATCCTTACTCCAATGCACATCACATATTAAAAAATTATGTCATCAAGCACATCACCATTATTTTCTTCAATTTGAAAAAAATATGAATAAAGAAAATAAAAAATTTAAATTTTAAATCAATAATAAATAAAAATAGTATTTAGCTTTTTGGGTAAGATATTAAATTTTTATCATGATAATATATGATAATATTTGGTATAATGAAATTTGTAATAATTATATAAGATCAATAAAAATAGATTTATAAATTAGATAAAATAAAAATAGTGTAACATGAAATAATTTATGAAATTAAAAAAATATGGAAAATAAGATATATAACTTTATATATGAAATTAAAATACAAAGAAAAATATACTTTTATAAACAATTTTTTTTACAATTTATTTTTATAGATTTTATAGATGTTTTAAATGATGAAGTTACATTTATCTATTTACAATGATATAGGGTATAATATAGTTGAGTAATTATAATGAAGAAAATATAACACTCTATTATAGTAATAATTTTTTAGGTACAATCAATTTCTACTACCTAAAAATCCAATAATGTTAAGGGTTGGTATAATTCAGTTTGGGTGCAATCCCCACTTGATTTTGAGAGTTGGGTGGTGATTTTTTAGCAAAGGGTTATATTTTTTAGTTACAATATCATGAAACATAAAGATAAAGGTAATAAGATAAAATTTATATAATTCAATGTGTGCTTGTCAAATTTATATAATGATATAAAATGAAACAAGTGACACAACACTAGCTATGTCTTTTTCAAATAGTGGTCATGTGTCTAACTCTAAAGTAAAGTCAATTCAATTTTTTATTTCATATTCCAATACTAAAGATATGTAAATTTTTTGTTGTTGTGAAGTTTTGAATTTTAAGAACTAATTATATATATATATATATTGTATAATATGTGAATTCCCATAAATATGGTGATGATTTACATATTTTCTCCAACAAATTATATATATATATATATATATAATCACATTGGAATGTGATTATTAATATATATATATATATATATATATATATATATATATATATATGTGTGTGTGTGTGTGTGTGTGTGTGTTGAAATAAATTATTGATATATAATAAAAGTTTCAATACAATAATGTAAACTATGAAAGGCACTCATAGTTTTGTAGAAGAGAACCACATCGAATATGATTCTAATATCAATTTCAAACACATAAACTTAATATTTTTTTAGACTGATAAGTGGATATCTGTATAGTTTTTATGAAAAAAAATAATCACATTACTAAATAAGACACATATTTTTATTTTTGATTGTTTAAGAACTTAGGTTAACCACCTAACCCTGAGATATTTATTGGGTTAAGCCACTTCTTAGTTAAAGTAGGAAGACCCAACATTAGAATGTTTTTCCATCATAAATATGCATTAGCAAAGGTGACTAAGGATGAGAGGATAATATATCAATATCCAACTTAGAGAATTTTGTTACAATTTTTGTGGTAAAAGATTCAATTTCAAGATGTTGGAAAAATTCAATGTTTAAATTCTAGTTTACAATTATGTTTTAATAAATTAATTATGATTAAAAAATTAATTATGGTTAAGAAAGTGATCCAAATTATGTTTTAATAAATTAATTATGATTAAAAAATTAATTATAATTAAGAAAGTGATCCAAAATTATTATAAAATTTTATACAAGAATCAACATGATCAACATAATTAAAATTACATGTACATTTACACTAAATTTATTATTTATTAGGAATCAACATGATCAACATAATTAAAATTACATGTACATTTACACTAAGTTTATTATTTATTATGAACTACTGAATCCAAAGTGTAGTTAACGTTAAACTATTTGACCAAATTTATATCAAATGGAAAAAATAATTGTCTTGATTAGAAAAGAGTGTGTTAAGCTATCCACTTTAAATGAAGGTAAAGCATGGAAAGAGGATTTGACATTATGAGCAATACAAGGGAAATGGAGTCTCGGGTTTCATCCATATAATCATATGGTGTACATTAATTCATGGCCCCAAGGAAAACTTTATCAATGAGAAACACCAGATCCTAAGAGATAGAAAACAATAAAGTATCAAATTATTATATAATAATGGTATATGAATGACTATTAATAATGCTTTAAAGTTTATGATGTTTTGAAACTAATATATTTAGTTTATTAGTATATAAGCAATTGTTTTATTTTAGATTTTAGAGTTTATGAAAAATATTTATTTGAATAATTTTAAATATTTCACTGGTTTATAGTTTAATTTATTGAAATATCTCTAATATGTTTTCCTTATAATTTGATTAAAATATTTAAATATGGATTTTGAAAGTTTTAAATTTATTTTTTTTCAATTTTTAAATTACAATTTTCATATTTTTAAAATAGAAAATCTATATTGAATATTTATATTTTTTAAAATAAAATTTTGCTTGTATGTAGAGAATTTCATTTATTTTTAAATTGGTTTTTCAGATTTTCAAAATTTTGACCTCTTAGATTATTTTATTTGTTAGAATACAATTTTAATTTTATTATAATAAAAAATTTATAATAAAAAAAAATATTTTAAACAAATTTTCAATAACTATATTTTATTCATTAATTTTAGAGAATTAAGAATTAGAAAAAAAAAGTGAATTGATCCATTTTTTACTATATGCATATAAAAGTAGGAGAAATTTGACTACATCATAAGGAGATGAGATAATCCCATGTTATGCTAAAGCTTAATTACATATATAAATAATTATAAGAAGATCCCCTTTTTTCTTATGTATTCCTAAGTTCTCCTTTTCCACATTGGTGTGGAATGTTTATCCAAGACTATAGAATAGGATCTGGGACTGGAAGAGATGCTTTAAATTGCTCCAATATATTTCAATCACTTTCATTTTTACAAGTGGATCTGAAGGATGGAGGAGTAAGCACTTTTTTTACACCGTGATGATGCATTGCATTAACATTTTTGGGTCCTGCTATTGAGAAGTGAGCCTCCTTACAGGTTCAATGGCGGTGTTACAGGAGAGACAATCCCCAACTGTTGTTGACAGTGGATATGGTTTACATTGGTTCCACCTATTTTAAAACCTTTTACGAGATAGTACGTTGCAATGAGATGCTAACTTGTCGGAAGCTTCTTTTTTCTTGATACAATAGGAGCTTGACTTAGCAGGGAGTGATTCTTCAATTCGACATTGGTCTTTGATTATCCCCCTTAAATGTCCTCCCCTTCATTAATGGGATTTAACACATTTACTTGTCTTTACTTCCATGATTCAACATCAGACCTGAGGTGGCATGATGTCGGGAGATGGTGGTGGACTTGGCATGGACAGTGAGGTTAGTGTACTCATGGGTGCGACTGACGAGGAGCTTTGGGAGAAGGAAGGTATTTTCTCCTCGGTTGACGAGATTTGCAGGTTTAATGCTCGTAGTTGCCACTTAAATGGCACCTTAAACACACCTTTGGTTATCTCCTCGGATACGATGACCCCTCCCTTATCTAGTAAGAAATGCTCATCTTAGCCTTGTAGTGCGACATTTCTTTCACAGGGCCACTATCCTGTAGGTTTGGGGAACAAGGAGAGTGCAGGTTTCGCTCGAAAGAATAGTGGGTTGGGTTTTAACTCTAATGTAGAGGGATCTAAGTTCCCTAATTTCTCAAAGAATCCTAGCACTCGGCCTGAGGCTTCTCTGGGAGGTCGTAATCTTTCACAAGGTGGGTTTTCGAAAATGAGTTGCAAGAGCATGGAAGCCGAAGAAAACTAAGCGAAGGATGGTGATGGGGGTGGACGTGGGTTTAGAGGACTCATGCACTCTATCTCTCTATGTGTTGGTGGGGAGATATGCCTAAAGGTCTCAGTGAAAAATATTGTTATATCATTGTATGGAGAGTATTGGGAAACCAGTCTTAGGGTACTCTCCAGAGGTGCTTACTTTACCTAGAGGATGGCTAGGGTTCATTTTAAAAACCACCCAGGGATACAAAGTTCATTTTAGGTAATTTATGGGACTTTTATGGAGGGAGATTAATGCTCAAGCGTTGGCGCATTCATTTCGATCCGAGCACAACATAATTCATTTTTCAACATTTATGGGTTATTCTCCCGGGTCTTCCACTGTAGTTGTGGAATACCAAGGCTCTAGAGGCGATTGGTAATGTGATGGGATGATTTATAAAATTTGATGATGGTTCCCTTTTGTCAAATGATAAACGCATGGCGAAAGTATTAGTCGAGGTGGACATTCACGTGGGGTTGCTTGAATCACTAGAAATCGACTAGTGGTGACACATTTTAGTGCAACATCTGGACTACTTAGGGATACCATTTTGGTGCTCCCTCTATAGAAGAACTACCCATCTGCTCAAATATTTCCTTTCATCTCAGTGGTCATCTGACCCAGAGGAGTCTCTGGAGGACCAAACTAAGGATCTCTACATGGACATTGAGGATTTGTAGGATTTGGGGGGCCAAGCCGCTTCGAATGACGAGGATACACCAGGGAACTCGACCTACAAATTTGTTTGTAAGCTCAAATCACTATGCCCATCTCTTTATTTTTCTTTGATTTCTTAGGAGAGGGACCACCTGGATAGCACTTTTTTTTACGCCGCGACGGTGCATTGCGTTAAAATTTTTGGGTCCCATTCTTGAGCAGTGATCCTCCTTATAGGTTTAATGGAGATGTTAAATTAGAGACATTCCCCAACTATGGAGGAGGGTGGATATGGTTTACGTTGGTTCCACCTATTTTAAAACTTTCCGCAGGATAATACGTTGCAATGAGATGCTAACTTGTTGGAAGTTTCTATGTTCTTGATACAGTAGGAGCCAGACTTAGCATGGAGTGATTCTTAGATTTGAAAGGGGTCTTTGATTATACCCCTTAACTGTCCTCCCCTTCATTAACAGGATTTAACGTAGTTACTTGTCTTTACTACCATGATTTGACATCAGACCTGAGGTGGCAGGATATCGAGAGATGGTAGTGGACTTGGCATGGATACTGAGGTTAGTTCACTCATGGGAGTGGCTAACGAGGAGCTTTGGGATAAGGAAGGTATTGTTATAAAAATAGGATCGCGGATCAATAAAATAAAACAAATGTGGAAATAAAACACAGAATATACACAATACAATAGAGACATAGATATATGTGGTTCACCTAGTGTGGGCTACATCCACCAGAGAAATTGCCAGGTCCTTCCTTTATTATTATCCAGCAAATGAAGGGATACAGCCTAAAGAAAACATGTTGTAACTTCCTCTTCTTTCTCTCATAGTCTCCTATCTCATTATACAATATTCGCCATAATGCATAGTCGCAATACATTTCCCTCATAATAGAGGGTTTCCTTCTAGGGAAAAAAACCCTAACATAATTTCTACCGTTAGATCTGTGACCTTATAATGAACGGTCCATATTTACAATGAAATTACAATATGCATTTACAAGGCAATTTCTCCTTCAGGGGCCCACTTTCTCCCAGACCCCCCAGAGGGGGTAACCCCCCTCTGCACTCCCCTGCGTGGAAGAGTGTACATTATTTTGTGGTGCAAAGTCTTCATGGGGTATAAACACAGCTGAAAACAAATACCTCTGAACAGGAAGATAATCAGGCTCCACAGTTACCAACAATCTCCCACTTGGAGACTGATCTCAACAACTCCACCAGTGTTGTATATGTTGGACTCTGAATCTTCTTGGACCTGGAAAATTTATCATCTTCATCTTCATTATTAAAGACCAAATGAAAATGAGTAGGAACTCAGTTTCTCCCTGGTTACTTCCTTTGTTAACATGTCTGTAGGATTTTGGCTAGTGTGTATCTTTTCCAACTTCAAATGTCCATCTTCCAAGGAAGATCATATGAAGTGGTACCTCAAATTTATATTCTTAGTCTTCAAATGGAAGGTTGATTTCTTTGCAAGATGAATTGCACTCTCACTATCATAGTACAACCTGCTATTCTCCTGTTTCTTTCCCAGTTCCTCTATAAACCTCTATAACCAAATCATCTCTTTACTAGCCTTTTTATCAGCAACATACTCTACCTATGTTGTTGAAAATGAAACAACCTTTTGTAGTTTCAAAATCCAACTTATTGTTGTTCCACCTATAGTAAAAACATACCCTGTGGTGCTCCTCCTACTATCTTTATCACTTGCCATATCTGAATCAACATATCCCTACAGAAAAGTGTTTGAACCTCCAAAACATAATGCATGAGTAGAAGTACCTCTCAAATACCTAAGAATCCACTTTACTGCCTCCCAATGTTCTTTACCTGGACTGTCCATATACCTGCTCACAACTCCCATTGCATGTGCAATATCTAGTCTTATGAAAACCATTGCATACATCAAGCTGCCAACTGCTGATGAATAAGGGACCCTGGACATGTATTCTATCTCCTCATGTGTCTTGGGACACATTTCCTTATTTAATTTGAAATGGTTGGATAAAGGTGTACTAACTCATTTTTCATTCTGCATTCTAAACCTCTCCAACACCTTCTCTATGTACTCACCCTGAGACAATGTCAATTTGCAATTTTTCATGTCTTTTGTTATTCTCATACCAAGGATTTTCATTGTAGCACCCAAATCCTTCATCGCAAATGAATTAGATAATTTCTTCTTGAGCACATTTATATCTTCCATATTAGACCCTATAACAAGCATGTCATCTACATACAATAGAAATATAATATAGCTTCCATTTTCTAGATTTTTGAAATAAACACAGTGATCAGAATGACATCTACTATAACCCTGTTCTGTCATAAATCTATCAAACTTCAAATACCACTGCCTTGGAGCTTGCTTTATGTCATACAAGCGCTTCTTCAACCTACATACCAAATTATCCTTCCCTTTGACCTCATACCCCTATGGTTGCTGCATATAAATCTCTTCCTCCAAATCCCCATGGAGAAAAGTTGTTTCAACATCTAATTGTTCAAGATGCAAATCTTCTACTGCCACAAGACTTAAAATAGTCCTAATTGAAGTCATTTTAACAACAGTAGAAAATATTTCATCAAAATATATACCTTTCTTTTGTGTAAACCCCTTTACAACAAGTCTGGCCTTGTACCGTTTTATTCCTCCATCTTCTTCCTTCAACTTGTAAACCCATTTATTCTGCAATTCTCTTTTTCCTATAGGAAATTGAACCAAGTCCCAAGTATGGCTATTTACCAAGGAATCCATTTCCTCTTTCATGCCTTGCTCCCACTTATTTTTGGTGTCTACTTGCATTGCCCCTTCATAACATTCTGGTTCACCAGAATCAATCAACAATAAATAATACAATGAACAAGAGTATCGTTCAGGGGGTATACCTAACCTGGTAGATTTTATAACAACACTTGCAAGTGTTTGAGGTACCTGTTGCTCCTGTTGTTGTACATTTTGATTTTCTAGTTCCTTTGGAATTTCATTTTCAGTGATCTCATCAAGCACTGTGTATTCTTGTTTTTCTTTTTCCTATTTCTTTCCCTGCAACTAATCTTTGCGCATGACATTCTCATTGAATATGACATCTCTACTCCTAATTATTTTTTTATTTTCATATTCCCATAAGCGATAGCCAAAATCATTAACACCGTATCCAATAAAGGTACACTTCTTGGATTTTTCTTCAATCTTTGTTCTATTTTATTTATCAATATGGACAAATGCTTCACAACTGAAAGTCTTCAAAAAGAATAGTTTATCTTTTTTCCTATCCATTCCTCCTTTGGAATTATACCATCCAAAGAGCTTGAAGGTTCTCTGTTTATTAAGTAAACAACAATCTCTATAGCATGTTCCCATAACTATAATGGAAAACCATCATGCAATCTCATACTCCTTGCACGTGCCATGATTGTCCTATTCATCCTTTCTGACACACCATTTTCTTATGGTGTTCTTGGAACTGTCTTCTCTCTACGAATCCCATGGTATGAATAGTAATCATCAAACTCCTTACTACAATATTCACCTCCATTATCTGATCTGAGACACTTCAAACTTTTTCCTCTCTCATTCTCAAACAAAGCTTTCTATTTCTTAAAAGTATCAAAAACATCATATTTTTGTCGAACGCAATAAAACCAAGTTTTTCTAGTTGCATCATCAATAAAAGTAACATAATAGTGAGAGCCACCATCAAATGATACCTGATATGGTCCCCATACATATGTATGCACAAGCTCTAACCTTTCATTCTTCTTTTCTTTTCTGAATCTGAGAAATATGACTCTCTTTTGTTTTCCATAAACACAATGCTCACAGAAGTCCAAATCAATTTGTTTAATATCTGGCAACAAATTTCTTTTGTGAAGTATCTGCATTCCCTTCTCACTCATATGTCCCAACCTATGATTCCACAGTGTTGTATCCACTCCTGTAGAAGCTAAAGAGATAGAAGAGTCAATATTACCAGTACATAAATACAATGTACCTACCTTCTCTCCTTTTGCGATCCCCAATGATCCTTTGATGACCTTCCACATCTTATCTCTAAATATGGATATACAACCTTCACTTTCCAACTTCCCTATTGAAATTGGATTTTTCCTTAAATCTGGAACATGTCTTACCTCTTTCAACAACCATTGGTTTCCATTGCATTGCTTTATTTTTACCTTTCCCATTCCAACAATTTTGCATGGTGCATCATCACCCAAATGAACCTGTCCAAAATCACCTTGAACATAATCTAGAAAATGTTTCCTATGGGGTGTCGCATGAAATGAAGCCGCTGAATCTACTACCCAAGACTCAGAAATATTAGCTACAGAAAGAATCAAAGTATATTGTAACAGCTGATTATTGTAACACATCACATGTCACATTTGCTTCCTATTTTCTCTCCTATTGTCCATCTCTTTGTTTCTTTGGAGCTCTGTGGTCTTTCTTCAGATGTCCTTTCTTCCCACAATTCCAACACTCTATCTTTCCAAGTCTAGATTTTGATATTCCATTCCTAGAATTCCCGCGATTCCCTAGGGCCTTTCCTCTATCCTTTTGTCTTCCCCTATTCTTCCTTTTCAACACATTACTTGATGTCTCACCTTTGATTTTTCATCGCATTTCCTCACTAAGGATAACACCAACAACATCATCAAATTTTAAAGTATTTGAACTAGAGACAGAGTTACTTACAACCATGACCAAGTTGTTCTAACTTTATGGAAATGAGCACAAGATTAGAAGAGCCCTGACCTCATCATCAAAGTCCACTTTTACAGAACTTAGTTGATTAGTGACCGTATTAAAATCATTTAAATGATCTGCAACAGACCCACCTTCTGACATATTCATATTAAATAATATCTTCATTAGAAATACCTTATTGGATGACGAGGATTTTTCATACAATTTAGCCAATGCATCCATCAAAGCCTTTGTTGTCTTTTCTTTCAAAATATTGAAATCCACCGACACTACCAGGCTCAGTCGTATCATTCCTAGAGCCTTTCTGTCAAGAATATCCCATTTTTCATCCTTCATGGCCGCCATCTTCTTTGCTACTCTGACCGATGGTAGGAATATATCCTTATGATATAAATAATCTTCCATATTCATCTTCCATAACTGGTAGTCTTGGCCGTTAAATTTCTCGACCCTAAACTTTCCATCTTCCGCCATTGCTCCCACTCGAACCAGGAACCCTCTTTTCTTGCGAGTTACCTTTCCCTCTGATACCAGTTGTTATAAAAACAAGATCACAGAGCAATAAAATAAAACAAATGAGGAAAGAAAACATAGAAGATACACAATACAATAGAGACATAGATATACGTGGTTCACCCAGTGTGGTCTACATCCACCAAAGAAATTGCCAGGTCCTTCCTTTATTATTATCTAGCAAATGAAGGGATACAACCTAAAACAAACCTGTTGTAACTTCCTCTTCTTTCTCTCACGGTCTCCCATCTCATAATACAATATTTGCCATAATGCATAGCCGCAATACATTTCCCTCATAAAAGAGGGTTGCCTTCTAGGGAAAAAAACCCTAACATAATTTATACCATTAGATCTGTGACCTTATAATGAACGGTCCATATTTACAATGAAATTAGAATACACATTTACAAGGCAATTTTTCCTTTGGGGACTTCACTCTCGAACCCCCGTCGGGGGCCCTCTTTCCCTCGGACCCCGCAAAGGGGGTAACCCCCCTCTGCACTCCTCTGCGTGGAAGAGTGTACATTCTTCTGGGGTGTAAAGTCTTCATGGGGTATAAACGTGGCTGAAAACAAAGACCTCTGAATCATGAATATAATCAGGCTCCACAACCAATAGGTATTTTCTCCTGGGTTGGCGAGATGTGAAGGTTTAATGTTGGTAGTTTCCATTTAAATGTCATCTTAAATGTGCCTCTGCTTATTTCCTTGGATACGATGAACCCTCCCTTAGCTGGTAAGAGGTGCTCGTCTCAGCCTTGTAATGTTACATTTGACTCATAAGGCCACTATCCTGTAGGTTTGGGTAGCAAGGAGGGTGCAGGTTTTGGTCAGAAGAATAGTGGGACAGGTTTTAACTCTATTGTAAAGGGATCTAAGTTCCCTGAGTTATCGACGCATCCTAGCACTCGGCCTGATGCTTCTCTAGGAGGTCGTAATCTTTCACAGGGTGGGATTTTGAAATGAGCTGTGAGAGCATGGAAGCTGAAGAAAACTAAGCAGATGATGGTGATGGTGGTGGATGTGGGTTTAGAGGACTCATGCACTCTATCTCTCTTTGTGTTGGTGGGGAGATATGCCTACAGTTCTCACTGCAAAAGACCATTAGATGTTTGGATGGCGAGTACCTGGGAACTAGTCTTAGGGCACTCTCTGGAGGTGTTGAATTTACCTAGAGGATGGATAGGGTTCATTTTCAAACACCCAAGGATACAGAGTTCATTTTAGGTAAGTTCTGGGAATTTTATGGAGGGATATTAATGCTCAAGCGTTGGCGCATTCATTTCGATCCGAGCATAGAACACTTCAGTTTTCGATGTTTATGGGTTCTTCTCCTCGGTCTTCCGCTACAGTTGTAGAATACCAGGGTAATAGAGGTGATTGGTAATGTGATGGGATGATTTATAAATTCTATGATGGTGCCCTTTTTTCAAATGATAAACGCATGGAGAAAGTATTAGTTGAGGTGGACATTCAAGTGGGGTTGCTTGAATCACTAGAAATCGACTGGTGGGGACACCTTTTAGTGAAACATTTGGACTACTTAGGGATACCATTTCGGTGCTCCCTCTATATATGGACTATCCACCTATGCAAATGTTTCCTTTTAGCTCAGCGGTCGTCTGACCCAGAGGAGTCTCTGGAGGACCAAAATAAGTATCTCTACATGGAAGTTGAGGATTCGTAGGGTTTGGGGGGCCAAGCCACTTCGAGTGACGAGGATACACTAGGGAACTTGACCGCCACATTTGTTGGTAAGATCAAGTCACTGTGCCCGTCTCTTTATTTTTCTTTGACTGCTTGGGAGAGGGACCACCTAGATATCACTTTCACGTCAGAAAGGATTCCACAATTGGTTTCTATCTCGGGGAGGGCCACTAAGCCTAATTTATCTAATACAGATATGGTAGTGGATAGTGTGGATCCCATGCCCATGTCTTTGTCCACCCACGAGCCTCTGTTGGCGAAAATATTTCCAAAAACGTTTTGTGAAGCATATTGTACAAACTTGAGCACTATAGGTGACGAAGGAAGTGACCCAGTCTTAGATAGTTTGATAACCACTTTGGTTCCACCCATTAGGGAGGCCACTGGACCAATTCCTCTCTTGATGTATCTCGGTAAGGAAGTTTTCAAGGATTCTCAGTATAGTGGAACTCTAGGGGCATCCACCAGTTCGAGGGAGCCTACCGGGAAGGATTTAGCATGGTCACAAGGTCTTGGTTTGGAGGTCTCTCCAATAAAAACCAGGAGTGCCCGTAAGAACATGGGTACCAACCTTTCATTTTTGGCATAACATTTGGAATCTCGCTTAGAACAGGGGGCACTTAGAGGCATGAAAGCACTTGCATGGGAAAAATGATGATCCTCCTCTTCCTGAATATTATAGGGGTAGGAGGACCCCTAAAAGTGGCCTCCATGAGAAGACTACTCTCCAAAAAATCTCCCGACATCCTCTTTCTACAAGAGGATTTGATTTCCAAGGAAAATGCTAGACTGTTTGTGAACTCTTTTAGACCAAAATGGATGGTTTGTGTTGTAAATGATTTGGGGAAGTCGAGTGGAATTATGGTGGCATGGGACCCAAAGGTTTTTATATTAATGCCTTTTTTAATCTATGGCGGTATCTTATTGACATGTTTATGTGTATTCGAAAAAAGAAGGATCAACTTCTTAAATGTATATGGTCTATGCACTGAGCGAAAGCGGTTTTTGGAAAAGGTGGAAGGTAAGGGATTATTGGCAAAGGGTGATTTGATTATTGTAGGGGATTTGAACTTCCTTATTAGATCCGTTGGTGGCCTTCTTCAAATAAATTTTCCTTAGACATCAATTGATTGACATATTTCCAACTGAGGTGGCTCCTATCTAGATAAATGGAAGATGTGGAGCGGATGAAATTTAAAAAAGGATTGGCATGGTTTTAGTATCATAGGATATACTTTTTTCATTTCATCATTTCAGGACATGGGTGGAATATCCCTATATTTCCGACCATGCCCCTGTGTTTCTATAATTGGGCTCTGGTTTCCCAACGGTAGCACATCCTTTCAAATTCAATCTGGACTGGTTGTGGGATGATAGGTTTGTTACAATGGTTAAAGAGGTGTGGGGATCTCTACAGGCCATTAGGGACGAGGGGGCATAGATTCATTTAGTAAGGAAATTGAAATTTCTTAAATCCCGAGTAAAGATCTGGTCCAAGGAAAAAAGAATACAGGAAAAGGTAGCTCTGGAAACTCTAGAAGAATCCCTTGCAACACTTTATTTGCGGAAGGCACGGGTTGTGGATTATCAAGAGATAGATCTTCGTTTAAAACCATTAGAGGTGGAACGTAATAAGCTGCTACTTGTTGAAGAGGAACATTGGCACCAAAAAAGTAAAGAAATCTGGATCAAAAGTGGTGACAACGACACCAAGTTTTTCCACCGATTTTCTAGCTATAGAAGAAAAGAAAAAACATTTATGGGAAATAAAGGATGATTCAGGTTGTGTACATTCAGGGCAGGAGAACATAAAGGAAACAACATAGTGTTTCTTGAAATCCTTTTTTTTAGGATACTGGGAAAACTTCCATTATAGATCATATCAAAATGGTTATACTCTATCTAAGAATCGTTCAGGAGGATGAAGTTGATGCACTCGAGAAGCCATGTACTAGGGAGGAAGTTCTTGAGGTTCTGAAAACATTTTCCAAGGAAAAAAGTCTAGGGCCCAACATGTGGACAGTGGAGTTCTTTCTATTCTTTTTTGAGTTGGTTGGGAAGGACCTGCTCAAAGCTATGGAGGAATCAAGAGTTACTGGAGTAGTTAATATAAAAGTGCTAAACTTGACTTTTATCGCGCTTATTACAAAAGTCAGTTGCCCTTCAACCTTTGGATATTTTTGGCCGATTTCACTATGTAACTTGTGTTATAATATTATTTCAAAAGTCTTAGCAAAGACGATTAGACCAATTATGTCCCGGGCTCTGTCTAAGGAATAGTTGGGCTTTCTTAAATGGAGGCATATCTTAGATGCTATAGGTACAACCAAAGAGTGTATGCACAGTATTAAGATGAAGAAGCTACAATCTATAATCCTAAATCTTGATTTAAAGAAGGTGTATGATTGTATTAATTGGTATTTCCTCCGCCTAATCCTCCTCCAAAGTTGTTTCGCCTTGATTACAATTAAATGGATCATGGGATGTGTCTCTTCAGCGAAATTTTCTATTTTGATCAATGGTGAGTCAAAAAATTTCTTCCAAAGTGGAAGAGGCCTCAAACAGGGTTTTCCACTATCACCTCTTCTTTTCATTATTGTGATGGAAGGACTAAGCCTATCCCTTAAAAAATTCCATATTGAAGGAAAGTTGACAGGTATTAAGGTCTCCACGCTTATAAAGATTCTACATTTTATTTTTGTGGATGATATAATCATTATGTCAAAATCTTCTCTGGAAGAATGGCAGGAGATTCATAGAATTTTGGGAGTCTTTTGTGGAGCATCTAGGCTTGTGATAAATATCCAAAAGTCAACTTTTCTCCACTTTCGAGTAGTGGAAGACATTATGGATAATTTTAAGGCAGTTTTTCAATATAGCTTTGTATCCCTCTCGGAAGGGTTCAAGTATTTGGGTTATTTCTTAAAACCGGATCAATATAAGGTGGATGATTGGCATTGGCTCATAACTAAATTTGAAAAGATAATCAACCTTTGGTGCAATCGTTGGCTCGCAATTGGAGGACGCTATGTACTGATCAAGGTTGTCTTGGAAGGCAAGCCTATCTATTGGATGGTTATGGCACATATTCCATTTTCGGTTCTCAATAGGATTCCCCAACTAGTCTTACATTTCCTATATATGGGG
>ML815931.1:40669-71512 GCA_009831015.1 Picea engelmannii | reverse complement strand
GGGGGCTAGGGGTTGAGAAATCTCTTCAGTTTTTATATGGGTTTGACGACTAGCACCCTTTAGAGAGTTCTGATGAAAAGAGGCATCTGGAAACAAGTTATTAAAGACAAGTATCTACCTTTTGGGTCTGTTACTAAATCACCGAGATAGACTGAGTGTTTAATTCCATAGGGATCACAGACTTGGATAACTCTCCAAAAATTCGTTCCTCTTTTGCTTCACTGGATTTATTAGAGCTCGGGTTCATGACAGTCTATAATCATTGGTAAAGATTTGATCCTGGGGATGGGTAGAGAGGCATTCTTTATGGAAGATCTTGTTCAGGCACTTAACCAAAAGGATTTTCACTATCTGTATCAAGCCAACCGAGCATTGTGCCTTGGCACTATCTGCTCCACTTTTATTGACATCGAGGATTTGGCTCTATTAGGTGAATTAACGCTTGAATGGGAGGGGTACAATAAGTCTTTGATAGATTCAAGTGTACAGTTGCGGAGTCGACCAAATATTTTGATATGGACGGGTGGTGATTCCTCAGGCCATTTAACTGCAAAAATTGTTTACAATTCCAACATGACTAAACAGTGGACTGCTAAAATTGGAGGTTGGAGAAAGATGATGTGGAATTGACATTTCCCACTAAGACTTAAAATATTTGTTTGGTTGGTTGCAGAATACAAATTCCTCACATGTGTAACGACCCTCGACGTTACAACAATGTGTGATGCAAAACAAGAGAAAAAAAAAATTGAGCAGGAAGACAATAATGACAACTGTTGAACAAAGCAACTCGATGACATCGATTGACCAACACAACAACCCCATCTGACCTACTTAATACAAACCTTCAATGTGATCGAGAAATAGTAATCAATGAATCAACAATGCATGACACATAAGTAATTAACAACAGCCGAACAAAGGTGGCCTTCCGCCGCGTGCCACAAGGTACTATTCTAAATTTTTAGTGCCTTCCTTTAGGGATCAATTCATTATCAATGCTTCTAACTTTATTATATTTAAATATGCATATCCTCCATTGCGAATATGACCTAGACTCTCCAATCATAGTTTAATAATCAACTACAAGAATTCAAGTTTATGTACCCTCCTTACAAATACTAATTATTTATACAAAAATCCTCATATCTTTACCTAGATTCAATTCTTCACAATCCTAGGTACTCTTTGGTAAAGTCTCCCTTTTTAAGGCAAGAATTAATGCTCCATTTCTATCCCCACACACAAAGATTTGACTATCTCATGTAAGATTATTATAGCTTTATCATCTTTTTACAAGTATATCCTCTAAAAAAATTTCATTCTTTTATCCTCTTGATGGAATCGTTAATTCCCAAGGGTTTTAATTTCCAAAGAGAAATCTAGTAAATATTTCATGTTTGATTAGGCCTATTAAGAAAATTTATTATCACGATTCATCAACCCCCAAATCATTAATCAGATTTAATCCAAAGAATGAAGTAGCATCTTACTATAATATTCCTGATACTATACCTCTTTTAAAAAAAAACGCTAACCACTCACTAAAATTTAATGCCTCGAGTCCTAATTCTACCTTTTCCATTATCATTCACTCTTCTCTTCACGCTTTTTTTTACTCAATTGAGCACTTCCTTTTAAAAAAACAAAGTCAATTTATTCACTTAATGATCGATTCAATCAATATTTTCTCTGTTCAAGACATGGTATAAACCCATTTCAGAATCCATGCATTTACTGGTATCCCAGACAAATACTATCTACTTATGCCATTAAACTCTTCCAATGAAGATATGAATATGCCCTTACAATAAAATCATTTTTTTTTAAAGTTAATTACAAGAAGTTTTTATTATTAAAAACATATGAATGATGATCTTGTGGAGTATGCCACTCACAATGGACCCTCATCCTATCCATACCTGAAGATTCCCTTTTTCCTTCTTATATCAACAAATTTATCAATCCTCATTTTCGAATCACTCAAGGTACAATTTCAACCCGGTAAATAATTATTGACGTTGGTCGTGTTCGAATCCAGAGACGTCAATAAAAGTTTGATAATATTGGATCATGTAGTATCGTTCCCGAATTTGTGATTCCTTTCATATGGAAAAGAGAGGATACTTAAATTTTATCCCACCTACCTTATCACAGTTGAACAAAGTTTTATTATAATTCTTTGAAATGGAGAAAAGAGAATGAAAAACACTAAAATTATGTTATCACCTGGGGTTGAGACGAGCATTGAAGGAATATTCGCCAAGGGAAACCATTGTAAAGGAAATTTTCCAATTCAAATATAGAAGTCACAAAAATCGATACCTTTGTTACTATTGTGGATTCCTTACCAAAATTCTGAGGAGTAGCATTGAAGACTGTAACCTGCATCCGATTGATAATTTTTGTCTGTATAAATATACAAATCGTCGTCTGTAAAAAATCCGTCTGTGTATATATATATATATATATATATATATATATATATATATATATATATATATATTCATTGTCTGTATAAACTTTGTTTGTATACCAAAATTGTTGCATGTGTAACTATACCAGATCGCTGCCCGTCAAACATTACTATTAAAAAATCGTTGTCAAACATTTATATATATGCAAAATTGTTGTATATCATTCACTATTATTAAAATCGTTGTCAGACATATGTATATATGTGAATCGCTACATGTCATTCACTATTGTTTAAGATCGTTGTCATACATATGCATATGTATAAATTTGTTGTCTAATAATAAGTCTACTAATAAATCTATTGGTCAACTATTGACAAATCTATGGACAATTCGTTGTCAACATCAATATCGTTATTCAATGTTAGTAAATTCAAGTGTTGATCAAAGCTAATCAATCACAGTGGAATCATAAAATCACTATTTATAAAATCGTTGTGTAAATAAAAATAAAATCCACCACTAAAGAAAAATAAAATCCATAACTAGATCATTGTGTAAATAACAATAAAATCCGTAACTAATGAACAATCAAAAATCCATAACCAGATGTTGTGTAAAAACTGGGTGTAAGGGATATGTAAAATGCCAAGGAAACCGTGGTGTGAATGTTGTCAAAAAGAAAATTGCAAAGTAAAATTTTGTGGAGGACGCAGAGATTTGTGTAAAGGAAAACGAAGAGATCAGAGGTTAATCATTCAGATACGAATCAATCAAAATGTAGAGATATTCATTCACAAGAAGGTGCAAAGACTAATCATTCAACAATGAATCAATCAAACACAACGATACTCATTCACAAGAATGCAAATAGACTAATCATTCAGTAATGAATCAATAAAAAACGCAACGATACTCATTCACACGAAGGCACAAGGATTAGAGATTAATCATAAGAGAAAAATACAGAGATAAGTAAGGGTTAGATAACTGAGCAAAATTTATCCTTCACTTATTATCCATGCACAAGAAAGCAATCCATTTGAATCTATAAGTCTTTAAACATCGGAGTGGTGACCATTGATTCGGCTCCTCGCTGACTGCTGAGGCACAGACTAACAACTTAAAGGATAAGTTACAAAAGATAAAAAATCAAATTTTCTTCGTAATAATCAATAAAAACAAACATAGAGAAGTCATTGCAATCAGAGGTTGGGTTCTCCATGGGAAATCAATTCATAATATAGCAGGAAAGGGGATTACAAATATCGTAGGAAATCAGGTTTAATAAATCTCATGGCAATGAAATTTTCAACCGAGAATAGAACAATAACATGTGTAAATTAAATTTCATTGCAAGTAACAACTTAACAGGCGTACCTTAGCCAAACGCGAATGCTCCAAAGTTGTTGTCTCATGCATGCTTCATCAAACTCTCGCTTGCCAACCGATGTGACCTCACCAGTACCTCCTAGCCAATGCTAGGGGTACTCTTCTTCCCCCTGAGCCCCCTGAGCCGTAAAGGGGCCACACACACAATACCAGAGATGTTAGCACCCAACTCACCTCGCAAGGTCGAGCTACCACTCATTATGTGAGTTTGGTATCCCTACTCCCGCAAGAGAAAGTTCATTCAAGATAAATTTTAGTAGCGTAACATTATGCAAAAGCTGGGTATCCCTACTGCCACAAGAAAAAGTTCAGTCAAGATAAATTTCAGCAGTGTAACATTATGCAAAAAGATGAGATGCATACTCCTCCTCCTCCATCCTTTTTATAGATTTTTTAAGTAATTAGTTTCTCAAATTCTCATTAAATTCCTTTTCCATTTAATTAATTTTTAAAAACATCATCCATACACATGTCACCCATCCCCTAGTTGCACCAGAAAATCAATTTTATTAATTAATCAAATATTCTTATTTCCATCACCCACCTAAAAGCATTCCTAAAAAGGCTCCTCGGTGTCCCAATATTCCCTTACAAATATTAAATGACTTACGCCTTACTCAATTCCTAGTTGAGTTCATAAATAGCAAGTTCCCAAGGCAAGATTCCTTACTAAGTTAGAAATTCAACTTTTTCTTTATGTTTCCCATTTTCTTTAAGTTTCCCCTTTTTCTTTAATTTTCCTACTTCTTTTAAGTTTCCCTCTTTTTCCTTTTTAACTAAAAATCATATTCGCAAGTGTAGATAAAACAACCATTTACCCTCTTTTCCTTTTAACTAAAAATTAATTTAGCAAATCTAGATAAAAACAACCATTACCCCCCTTTTAAAAAAATTTAATCCTCCATTGTATAATTTTTTTTTTTAATAATTAAAGTTTGAATTTATTTAGCCCCTTCTTGTTGTATGTCTAATTATTTTTGTTCAGAGGTTCTTCTTAGACCTAGGTTTTAAATTCACTAGGCTGGGCGACGTTGTTAAGGAAAATTTTGTTTTTAAACTTTACTTATCATATCATTCATTTTAAGGCTGACTAGGTTTATTCACTAACCAGTTAAAATTGTTATGTGCCCTTTAGGATGCACTACATGCTCCAAGGTTGCCACTCGCCTCTTTCCATTTTCCTTGCGTGACGTTCCCCTCAGAATGCACTACATGCTCCAAGGGTGCCACTCTCCTCTTTTCCTTTTCCTTCCACGATGTGCCCTTCAGGACACACTACGTGCTCCAAGGGTGCCACTCGCCTCTTGACTGAATTTGGTAGACATCAAACCCCTGGATTCAATACTCCACCAGGTGATCTTGTGGGAGACTAAGGGCCTCTAAGGAATAAGGCCCTTGCCTCATTTCACACCCCTTAGAATCATCGTGAGCAACCATCACAGTCTGCCCTCACGACATCGTGGGTCTTCTCGAACTAGGTAATCGTTAACCTACAGTTCGAGCCGTGACCAGAGTGATAGTAGGTTGTGGCAGGGATGCTACCACACCTCTCCCTCAATGTCTCTGGTTGTCCTGCATGACCCCTCTACTCCACATGTGAGTCTGGTAGGAAAGCTATTGTCATCCTACATCCATCAATGAATCATGTCAGCAATAATAATCAATCATCATAACATCTAATCATATGCACATATGTCATATCAACAACATTCAAACCCTAATAGTCCACTCCCTGACTCGATCGAGAGTCCAAGGGGTTTGATCGATGCCTCTGCATCCTCAATGTCCAAAGTCTTGTACACTCAGGAGAACTGAGTCAATAGAACTTGTCTATGCAAATACAACAAAATAACACATCATCATATCCATAATATCTCATAATCATAATCAAAACGACCAATAGATATAATAACCTAGATCACTTGCAAGCAAGTGTCCCCAAGGAATAAGTTCGCATAGTGCGCAAAAGAGAGGGATGTTACAACATGGGACAATATTCAACACAGAGGACATGTGGGACCAGGTATTTGTCAACTTTGTAGGAATTATGGGGATACGATTAACCACCTATTTGTGGATTGTTCCTTCACTTCACGTGTATGGGATAAAATAAAACTTGTATTTCCTCACTCTTTGGGGTGGCGTGGTTCAACAATTTTGGAATGTTTAAAATTCTGGTCTGAACATAATCGAACTTCCCTAACTCTATCCGTTTGCATCTATTGGTACTTATGGTTAGAAAGTAACTATGTTATTTTTTAATAAGGTTTTCCTTCTTTTTAGAAGGTGGTCTACTTATGTTTGGCTGTTATGGAAGGAAACAAGAAGTAGACTCATATTCCAGTTCTGAGACCACTTAAAGGATTGATTCCTAGGCAGAAGATTACTGGATGGTTTGATGGGGATTCACAACAAAACAGTGAACATAGTGGAGCAGACAGAGGGATAAAGATTAGGGAGCAAGCTATATATAAGTGGACGATAAATTGTGGAGATGGAACAAACACCAGAGCTAAACTTCTTGGGGTTTGGGCGTTACTAACCCTGGCCTCTCGACTATCTATTTCTGATTTCAGCATCCTTGGATACTCCAAAATAGTCATTGATTGGCTAAAGGGGAAAGGTTCACTAAAGGTGGTCACCTTGAAGTGTTCGAAGGAAAGGATAACAAATCTCATCAAGTTGTTCAGGGACATATCCTTTGGCCATGTTTATAGAAAAGATAACCAAGAGGCGGATCAATTATCAAAGCAAGCACTCATGAGGCACCTAAGATACATTGCATACTACTATTGAGTTGATAATATCAGCATGTACGGTGTGTTCTGACCTCATAATTTCTTTGACCAGTTATATTCGAAGACACAATGATAAATGTGACACCACAGACTCACGAGATGAGAAATGGAACACGACACACTCATTAGTCCGTTGGATTTAGGTGTAACATAGATTTAAGGATTTCGATTTCTATGTTCTTTGCCACGATATTTAGGAGTACACTGAGAGCTTTTTAAAGTTTATTCTTAATTTCAAGATAATTTTAGGATAATTAAATTTAAAGGATTGTTTTTAATTTTAAGTTGAAGGCTATATATTTATGAATATTTATGAAAGGAAGTTGAAAAATAGTTTCACATAAACATTTCAATAAAATAATTTTAAATAAAATATTGTCTTTTCAATTATTTAAAATGTTAAAATTTAACAAATATTCAAATAAATAAATTGAAATTTCAATAAAAAGTAATAATAAGTATAATTGTAATTTTAAATATAATTTTTGCTTGGTTATATATAAATTAATAATAATAAAAATTTATAGCCATTGATTTATTTTTTTAGAATTTTTTCTTGGGAAGGTGTTATATTTTTTGAATGGTTATACCCATGAGTGGTTAGTATGGGTTGGGTTAAGAAAAAAAAAAAAAGCAACATTTTTTTATGTTTTTGGATCAAAGTTTTTTTAGGCCCATTGTAATCTAATCCTGATTAAGGAATTATGATTTTAATTTCATTTGGGGTTTAGGTTTGTAATTTAATTTAGGTAAACACTCCAAGTTTTGAGGGTTTTCGACTTAAAGGTTTTCAAGATAATTGTTGTTATGTCTATGTTATTTTTATTTTTCTTAAGAATATGTATGTATTGTTTCATTTCAAAGGTTTCACACATAGAATTTTAAAGTGTTAAAAGTGACAATATAAAAATTTTGACACAAACACAAAATCAAACATTTTTGTGAACACCCATATAAAAGAAGATGTAATCTATGTATCAATATGATGCATGATCATTGCATCTTACATTGATATTTTCAGCATACACCAATCCTCCTTAACCATGAGAATCATGATCATTCTAGATGTTCTTAGAAAAGAAGGAATTGTAGTAAATCTTGATGCATTTATTCAAGGGTCATAATTCTATCAAAATATAATACAAAAGAAATGAATATATGCTACTTGCATTATAGGTCTCTACGAACATGACTATGTATTATGATTGGGTTCATTACTCATTATTTAGGTTAAAATTGTTATTATTTTGAGCTTCCCAAGATCCATAAAAACAAGAAAACTAAAGGAAATTGCTCATCAAGACCGTCAAGTATGTTATTTTTATTGAAGATGTGAATTTATCACTTTATATCTCAAACCATACAAAAATGCACGAAAGAGTGGGATGTTAGAGCATAATCCCTAATGCATTCTTTTGATGATAATAAAAATGATGTTGTGGCTTCTCTCTAACTTTCTTAACAATCTCACCCAACTTTAAAAAGTTGTTCCAAGCATTAATGCTACATAGGATATATCTCTTTGATCTTGGGATTGGGATGAGGCAAGGGGAAAGAGACCTATGGGGTATTCTCAAAATATTTACGAAGTGTCATCACATTGCAGAACAAAAGAGTGAGGATTTGATGATGTTATTAATGGAATAAACAAAATCACAATTTTCATTGTTGTAATCATAATTTTAGGTTTTGTGATGGTGACAATGTTCATTTTGTGCAAGTTCAGATCTAAAATTAATCAAGAACATGGAAGTTACAAATTTTGACCATGACTAATAGAGTTTTTAACCCAAACATAATCATTAAAAAAATTTATGCGTAACAAAGAAAAACTATCCATTATCTTTATGATGAGTTAGACCAAACTTGTACAAGATTGGTAGAGAAATTTAGATTCAATTCTTAGTTTTTTTTTTTCCATTATGTATTTTTTTAGTGAGTGGTTGAGACGCCATCCAATGTGATAAAATAATAATCATATTAAATACCAAAGTTATAACCACGTCATGAATTTTAAAAGGAAAACAAATAGCATTATGAGTGGAATAAAACAACTATGAATCAAGATGTTTGATACTATTAGTGAGATGGAATATGTGAACATGAAAAAAGATAGATCACATGATTTCCTTGGTTTTGCTACATGTCTATTGTCTGCTCTTCAAAAATTGACATTCAACAACACATTTGTAATTAATCTTAGTGATAATATCCCGATGTTGTTACAATTTATATCCATAACTTATGAATAATTGTTTTGTTTTTGTAAAGATCCAAGAGTGGAGGAAAATATTACAATATAAGTGGCATTAAGGCTAGTATCAGAGACAAAGATGACAAAGAAAATGGCATTATAGGAGTGTGGGATTCAAAAACATGAAGTATGCAAATGAGATTGAGTGTCAATTCCTGTATTGAAAATTATCATAACGAATGAATTCAAGTGGGCATTCACAAAAAAAAGGTGTCTAAGCTTCTTCGGGAAACTTTCATTAAGTGAAACATAAAATATCGCATACAACAATACCCTAGTAGGATATTTATGTCAGTGTGAGTTATGTGATGGATTTAATTATTGTAGTCTTTAGATGTCTAAGGGAAAGTATTTTGTGATGAACCAATGTTCCAAGCATTGGAAGGGATGGCATTAATGGGTTATTGAAAATATGACCATTTCTTTGACATTTTATGATATTTATAGTTCTTCATAAGTGATTTAAAAAATTTACATTTTTTGTGCATTTCTTTTTGAACCCTTTGAAATGACTAAAAATAGTTCAATTTTGATCATTAATACTCAGACCATACCTTGAAAAAAAGTGTATACATGATCTCACACTTATAAGAAGATGATTAATCCCCTCAAATAATAATAAAGACATGATTTCCTATAAAATAATAGGTTAATTTATCAATGTGGTTTCTCTTCCTCAAATCTATCAAATTTTAGCATGTTTGATGGTAAAATAGTTAAATAGATTTACATTCAATGCTAAGAATGGCTCTTAAAGTAGTTAAATAGTTAAAAGAGTATTTATATGTTTCAACTTATTTAAAAATTAAATGAGAATGAATATATATATATATATATATATATATATATATATATATATATATATATATATATATAGCTCTTAAAGTAGTTAAATAGTTAAAAGAGTATTTATATGTTTCAACTTATTTAAAAATTAAATGAGAATGAATATATATATATATATATATATATATTTTGAAATATTTATCAACAAAACAAAAAATAAAGTTAAATTAATCCCATTAAAAATAAAAATAATAGTAATTTTTTTATAAAAATAAATAAAATTTAAATTCAATTTCATTTGTATGTTATTTATAAATGTTATTTATTTAATGAAATGGATATGTTAAGGTTTTGTTTGTATTTTTCAATAAATTATTTTCTTAGACAATTAACTATTTATTTATCAAATTTCATTTAAGTTTTAAGTTTTTTTGTTTAGTTAGTAAAAAGATAAAAGTTATTTGTTTACTATCTCCATATTTATTTTAATACATTATTAAAACTTAGTGTTAAAAAATCACTTAACTTGTTCTTAAACAAATAATATCTCAAATTTTAAATTTCAATTTACATTGTTAGACTAGTTGCAGTTTATGCTCAAATTTCAATTTACAATGTTACACTGGTTGTAGTTTATGATCAAATTTCAGTTTACATTGTTAGACTGATTACAGTTTATGGATTTGTGATTCATAGAGAATATTGCTCGAATGAGAAGATATATGCTCGAATGAGAAGATATATGGTATCCATTCAAACATTATATAAGATTATTTATCAGCTAGTGTCTTCATAATTTAAATTCACCACCACTTTGAAGATGCTTTCATCGTGTTATTTCTAGTTCAAGTAAATATAAGTTCAACACTTAGAGGTTTGTTGTTTTAAATCGATTTATATGTTTGACATTATAAATAAAGTGGTGAACTCATTTCAAATTAGTTTTTCATGTATATTTTTAAGTTTAGTTTTATGATATTTAAAATTATGGTTGCTTTACATTCTATAACTTAACCTGAAAGAGAATGTAATATTTTTCTAGTTCATCACACTATAGGAATCAAAATATTTAAATCATTTAAGTTCTGATTTACAACACTTAAATGCTTAAATTATTAAAAAAAAAACTTATTATATTAGGAATTTATTTTAAATCATTTGAAATAATTTGATTTTGTATATATATGTAATGTAATGATAATTATTATGATGATGATTTTTAACATTTACTCTATAAACTTTGGTTTATAATTTTAAGAAATTATAGTTATGAACTACATGAATTGCTTTATAATTTTATTTTTAAGCTTAAACTTATTTGAGAGAAGTTTTCCTAAATCTTCACATTTTTGAGAAGTTAAAAGTTTAGGAATGTTGATATTATTTTAAATATTTTGAAATTGAGAAATAATATGAGTTTATGGAGGGAATTTTAAAAGAATATTGTTTTCATTCTCCACCTTCTTAAAATTGGAAAGATGACTTATTATTTCATCCTAGGACTTTTTAGGAATTGTCCAACACCTTCTTTCACTATAAAACTAATAAGTTCTTTAATTTAACAATATTGATTTTCTTTTTAAATCTAATTAAAATAAAAAGATTCCTAATATTAAGAAAAATAATAAAATATAACTATAAAGAAAAATTTAATTTGTAATTAAAACTAATATTATAATCATAGAAGGTGGGAAGGGGGCATTAATAGAGAAATTATAATATAATTTTTCTATTAATGGCCCCCAGACAGCCCCAAGAATAATGCATTTGCTTGGTCAGAAGAAACCACAAGATCCTTCAACACCCTAGAGGAGGCTATGTGCTCTACACCAGTACTAGCTACCCCAGATTAAAGCAAGCCATCTTTTGAAAAAAAAATTAAAGGTTTACATTGGATAGGGATACCCAAAACACCTTAGACCTTATTTTACAAATATGCATGTCGACATGGGAGGAGATCTTTAAGGAATTGTCTAATCATTCTATTTTCAAATTCATTTTTATTATGTTTGTCTATTGACTTTCACACCCAATGAGAAATTTCATTAAAAGAGTGTGTTGCATGTCCACCTGTGAGGAGATGCTTTAAGTAATGATCTAATCATTCTATTTTTGAATTCATTTTTATTATGCTTGTATATGGACTTTAATAGTTAATGAGAAATTTCATTAAAAGAGTGTTTAGTGCACGTCCACCTGTGAGGAGATGCTTTAAGGAATTGTCTAATCATTCTATTTTTATTATGTTTGTATATTAACATTTTTTTTTAACTGATTAGAAAAATTAACCAACCCTAAATTTTGATAGATTAACCAACCCAACCCTCAAATGTGAGGTTCTACTTAACATATTTAATAGCTCACCAACAATTTGAGGTTCCCCTTTCAGTTCCATTTATCTAAAAAAAAATGAGTATCCTATCCTAGTTTTTTTATTAAGTAAATGTCTTTATGAATGGATATTATCCTAGAATGAGTATCTTAGGATCTTTGTTATTAAAAAAATGTTTTTATGAATGCATATTGCTTTAATTCATATTTTTAATAGTCAATTTGTTTTTTAAATGTATATGGCTTCAATTTATTTATAATGGTTTTATTACTTTGTTCTAAACTTAGTTAAAAACTTTTTTAAATGTATATGGTCTCAATTTATCTATGATGGTTTTGTCACTCTATTCTTATGGAAATCATTAAATAGATATAAGTAATATTTAAATATAACAATAAAAATAAAAATAAAATAATAATAATAATTTAGATAAAACATAAAATGAAAATTTTTTTTTTTTTTATTATTTGAAAAGTAAGGAGCATTTGAAATTTTAATTCTGGTTTCAATTTCTGGAAGGAAGATTTGAAATTGTAATATTGGTTCCAATTTTGAGACTTTGAAGTTTTAGGTATGATTAGAGGGGATTTTAGAGAGTATGTGGTTTTTAAAGAAATTTATATTTTAAGTGTAAGTTTTAATTTAAACAATTTTATCTGAAATTTAAATTTTAATATTGTATATTAAAAATTTAACATTAAAAATGATAATTGTAATTTTTTTTAGAGAGTATGTGGTTTTTAAAGAAATTTTTGTTTTAAGTTTAAGTTTTAATTTAACCAATTTTATCTGAAATTTAAATTTTAATATTGTATATTAAAAATTTGACATTAAAAATGATAATTGTAATTTTTTTTTGAAGTAACATTTATTATAAGTAAATAGGAAAATGCAATTTCATATCTTATCTATTTAATTGCTTAGAGAAAAGAGGATCATTTAGATTCATAAGTGCTAGAAAGAATCCATTTGAAAATATGTAATATATCTCAAAAATAGAAAAATCTTAATCTATAAGATTAAGATCTTAAACATGTATAAATTACAACCAAAACTTGCGAAGAAAACTAAAAAGAAGACTCAAGAGTGCTAACTAAAATTTGATCTCCGGTTTAATGAGGTTGCTGAAATTAATAGTAAGCAATAGACAAAGAGAATCATAAGAGAGGAAAGAAAGCATATATAGGAATCCCAACATTGATCTACATGACATCTTGTAGAGAAGTCAAGGGAAGAGATATCATTAGAGAAAGAGATTAGGAAATAAAGATTAGAAGCATGAAGACAGGGGGAAACATATCGAAAGGGGGAGTTCCCCTTTTTCCCATTATTTCAAAGGGAGAGAAAGAGAAAGGTTAGAAGATAAATATAAGAAGCATGAAGATAGGGCGAGCATCCCCAGAGAGATATACTCTTTTCCATTTATGTCAAAGGGGGAGAGAAACATGAGCATAGAAACATCATAAGTGATAGATGAGCAGCAATGGTCACATGAGGAGTATGAGTGTTGGAGTATAAGTGTTTCCATCAATTCCAGAGGGGGATATTTTTTGTAAGTTGGTTTTCATTGAAGTCAACATAAGTGGTTGTCGTTGATGTCAACATATGTGATGGGTTCATTTGAAGAAGTCTACAAGAATCCCCAAAGGTGTGGTCATGAAGATTGGAGTTCAATGAAGAAAATGAGGTTAAAGAACATTACAAGTATATGTAAGACCCTCATAGATGGATATTCTTCATCATGTCATTTCCATTGGTAGGTGGTTTTCCCTGTATTTCCTCATGGTTGAGGAGATATGCTCTCTTGAAGTTGGAAGCCCTGAAGAATGGTTAAGAAGACCCTAAATGGTTGCAACAAGAAGTTAAAAGTCATTAATTAAGGGTAAAATAGTTATAACAAGAATCTCTAAAGTTAAGGAAAGAAGTCTCTTGAAAAATTATAAATTCACCTCAAGAAGTCTCTCATAAGCATATTTACACACAACTCTATTGAGTATCTTCTAAGTGAGTAAGTGATATATTGACGAATCTAAGATGGTGAATCCTAGGAAGCGAAAGAGTAAGGACTAAGAAAGTTTCAGGACTGTACGGTTGCAAGGGTTTTCTATGAAACCCTAATTTGGTTGACCCCTGTGGCTTAGGCTACTAGTGTCCAATGAGGAACCCCCACAATTTGTATGAAACCCATCCCCCACAGCCCTGCGTGATGCATGGGTTAGTCTCGTGAGACTAAGGAAGATTTGAGGAAGAAATCTTGTACCAGGTTGATGATGCCTAGGAAGATATGGTATGAGATGTGATGTAGTCAGGTTCTACAGAATATAAAGGTAAGTTATTCTATGTGTTTTGAGGCTTGCATATTTGAAAGTTTTTCACATGCTTGAGGCATGTCCTAGTGATTTTTGGTATATGCCTTGAGGCACATCTTGGACACTTGGAATATGGTTTGTTGTGTGGTATATGCTTGAGGAATATCATGAGTGATATGGTACATGATTGAGGTATATCTCTTGGTACATGGTTTATGGATGTTGGGACATGTTTGAGGCACATGGTTTGAGGTACATCTTGGCTACATGGTTTAGTGATGTTATGGTACCTTTGTATCTGGTTTGGTGTATGTCATGGTTGTTATAGGAACATATTTGTAATTTTGGTACATGGTTGAGGTATACACTTGGTATATGGTGGCATATGTATGAGTCACATTCTTTGGTACTTGGTTGAGGCACATCATTGATAATATGGTATAGTTTTGGTAAATAGTTGACGCTTTTGTACATGGTACATGGTTTTGGTATATGATTTAGGTATATGGTTGGATGCTCATCATTGATGTTATGGTACCTAAACTTGGAATATCTTTTGGTACATGATTCATGCATGTTATGGTACATATATTGGTACATGGTTAATGCATGGTATGGTACAGGTTTTGGTACATGCTTGATGCATGGTATGGTACAACTTTGGGTACATGCTTGATGGATATGGTACATGGTGTATGGATATAGCATGTGCTTGTTATGGAATATATTTTTATTCACATCTTGGTGATGGTTTTGGTATCCATGTGAGTGTATCTGGTTATAGTTGGTTGATGATGGTATGATAGTGACAATGCTAGTGACAGTGATAGTGGTCATGTCAGTGGCAGTGAGAGTGATAGTGACAGGTTGATGTAACAGTGACCATGGAAGGGACAATGACAGTGATAATGGTAGTGACAATATTAGTGGTAGTGAAAGGTTGAGTCTACATTTATATTTTAGGGAAGAAGTATGGGGCGAGGAAAGGGGGTCATAGCTTCCTTCCAGTTGGTTCCAGAGAACACAGGGAGTTGGAGCTTGCTTCAGGTTGGAACCTAAAAATCAATGGTTCGTAGCCTCCTTCTGGTTGGAGCCATAGAACACATGGAGTTGGAACTTCCTTTAGGTTGGAACCTATAAACTAGGGATTGGATCCTCTTTCCAATTGTAACTGGAAAATTTAGGGAGTTCTAGATTCCTTCAGGTTGGATCCTATAAATAGGGGGTTGGAGTCTCCTTCTAGTTGGTGTTGGAGATTTGGGAAGTTGGTGTTTCCTATGAATGTAGTCTTGATATATATGAGAAATCATTATGTGGTTTTCTCCCATTTGGGTTTCCACATAAATTATGGAATACTATGTATTTGTGGTTTTTTATTATGCACTGATGAATGATATTGTTTATATGATACAATGATATAATCAATGCATAAGTGATAAACTATTGAATATTGTTGAAAAAGTTGAAGTTTATATATATTTTGATTGAAAGTCGTAAAAATTTCTCATATTGATCCACACCCGCCCCCCCCTCCTCTTAGTATTCCAACAACATTCCTCTAAACGATCAAAACCTAAATTGTTGACTTGAAGTTATTGCAAAAGAAAATTAATCCTACTTAATGCATCAACAACTTTATTAGTCTTACCACTTGTGTGTTTAATCACAAAAGTAAAATTCTGCATAAATTCAACCCACTTGGAAGGTATTTGATTCACCTTTGGTTGACCAATGATAAACTGTAATGCATGAATGTCAGTATATAGGACAAATTCCTTGGGCATGAGGTAATTCCTCCACTTCTTAAGTGCTTGGACAATTGCATAAATTTCCTTACGATAAGAGGAATATTTATGTTTTCCTTCATTTAATTTCTCACTAAAATATACAATTGGTCTTTTCTCCTGACTCAATATAGCTCCTATTGTAGTCCCAATAGCATCAATCTCAACTTGAAAGAATTTATCAAAGCTTGGCAAAGCCAATATAGGATTTTCAATAATCTTTTTCTTTAATAGTTCAAAATTTCTATCAGCTTCTTCTATCCATTTAAATGGTTATTTTATTTATTTGATAGTTTCCACGATAGGTGCACATATCTGACTGAAACCTCTAATGAAATTTCTATAAAAAATTGTGAGTCCATGGAAATGGAAACTTCTTACCTCAAATGTATTTCTTGGGGTTGGCCAATTCACAATTTCTTGAACCTTTTCTGGGTCCATCTTCAAACCTTCTTTAGATACTACAAACCCCAAATATATCAACTCCCTTTTCATAAAGCTGCATTTCTTCAAATTTATCAACAATATTTCCTCTTGCAAGGTGCTCAAAACCATCTGAAGATGTATTAAATGTCCCTTCTTTGTATGGTTGTAAATCACAATGTCTTCTAGATATACTATCACAAAATTTCCAATAAATTCTTTTAATACCTCATTCAACAATCTCATAAATGTACTAGGACCATTTTTTATCCCAAAAGGCATCACCAACCATTCATACAGTCCATTGTTAGTCTTAAAAGTTGTTTTCCATGCATCCCATTCTCTTATCCTAATTTGATGGTACCCACTTTTTAAATCATTTTTTGAAAAATACTTTTCCCCACTTAAGCAATCCATCAAATTATCTATTTTGGGTAATGAAAATTTGTAACTTATGGTAATTTTGTTAATTTCCCTAGAATCAGTACACATGCACCATCCACCATCCTTCTTTGGACTAAGCATTGTTGGTACAACACATGGAATCAAACTTTCTTTCACCAAACCTTTGTCTAACAACTTCTATATCTGATTCTTTATCTTTTCCTTCTCTTGAGGGGTAAACCTGTATGTTTCTTTGTTAGGAAGACTTTCTCCAGGTATCAAATCAATATGGTGACTAATATTTCTCACAGGAGGTAGAGCATAAGGTAATTCATCTACTATGATATCAACAAATTCATCAACAATACCTTTAACTTCAATAGGAAAATCATCCATATTTGTAGCAGTGAGTATTACCTTTGGCTTACCAACAAGAGAAAAATGTACCTCCTCTTTATTCTTGACTTCTTGTAGTAGCTCTTTTCCACTCATCAGAAAAATACTCTGTCCAGGTTCTTCTTTGACTAATTCATCCTTCAAGGGAAACAACACATGCTTATGTCCATATTTATGTAGGGAATAAGTGTTTCTCCTTCCATCATGGATAGCCTTCCTATCATACTGCCATGGCATTCCTAATAGAATATGGTAGACATCCATGGGAATTATATCACATAACACCTCATCTTTGTAAGTACCAATTTGAAATTCCACCTTGCACTGCTCATTCACCAAGACTTGATGTCCCTTTTGTAACCAGGACACTCTATAGGGAGTGGAATGTTCGATCCTCTTCAATCCCATCTTCTCTACCATATCTATGGAAACCAAATTATCTATACTTCCACTATCAATGACAACTTTTCAACACTTCCCCTTTGACTTACATACAATTCTAAACATACTTTTTCTTTGTGTTGGTTCACTTGTATTTTTCTCTGACTTTACCAAGATTCTCTTCAGCATTAGAGATTCCACTACCTTAGTATTTTCTTATTTTTCCATTGTATTAATTATTTCTTCCCTGGCCTCTACAACATTTTCACTTCTCTTATTTGTTGATTTATTTTCAGGGGAGTCCCAAGACATGTGTCATGTTTTTCCACAAGTGTAGCATCTAATTTCTCTGCCTCCCCTACCTCTTCCTTTAGATCCAAATATCCTACCTATGATTTCTCCTCCTCTTGATGGTTGACTACTTGAGCTTGAACTACCTCCTTCATATTTTGAAGTTTGGGATATTCTCCTGTGTCTGACTTGTCCTTTTCCTATTATTGGACCTATTCCTCTAATTTTTTGGCTCTGTTTTCTACATATCCTCTCCTCTACTTTAAAAGTTGCCCGACAAGCATCTTCTACAGTCCTCAAGGTCAGGAGATTGATTTCATCCTGGATGTCATACCTTAAGAGATTGATGTACCGTACAAATTTCTCAACATCATTCTCCACATGCCCTACCCAGATGTTTAACTTGTAGAATTCTTTTGTATGCTCTTTTACCGACATAACTTCTTTCATTAGGTTCTACAATTTTCTAAACATGTTCAATTGATAATCCTTAAGAATAAACTTAGCTTTAAATTTAGCCACCATCCTGTCCCAATTCCTGATTTTTGTTTTTCCTTCCTATCTTTTGTCAACCTGCAACTCATCCCACCATAAGGCTACATGTCATTTCATCCTATGCATTGCATGATTAACCTTCTTTTCTTCATCTATGTCCTCATAATTGAAGTATTTTTCCATTCCATTGATCCACTCAAACAATTCCTCGACATTCAAGCTCCCCTCATACATTAGACCTCAATTTTTGGTTTGGATCCAACCTTTGTAAACATCCTCAACAAATATTATTCAGTTGTTTCTCCTCCTAGTGCTTCTGCTTCTTCTTTAGAGCTAGTGTCTTTATCTTCACTGAAATCCTCTATGTCAGGTTCTCGGCTCTGAGCTTCTTCCATGACCTCCATATTATCCTGGACTCTCCTCAATTCATTTTGCAGCTCTATAGTTGCCACATTTGTTGGAGTACCTCTTATGGCTGGCATGGCTACTGAATAAAACATATTCTATAACTATGATACCACAAATGGGAGCTTTACGACTACAGTATCCACATAACATATTTCTTGGCATTAATCTTTCTTGGCTAATTTTCCCTTCGCAACCTTGGATCGAAACTCTATGTACAATTCCTTGCAATGATGTGTTGTTCGTAACCTAATTCTATGAAAATTCACATGTTCAGTTGGATTTCAGCCGCTTTCCTTCCACGTGACCGAGCTCTAAAACCACCAGCTTGTTTCCTTTGAAAATATCATGGGGTCCAAGTTTACTAACCCCGATTAGTTTTGAATGCAAACGCTTCAACATCCATTGATATGTTCCTTAACTGGATGATCTATTTTCTTCCACATGGCCGGGGTGGTATATTAGAGTGAAGGAAGCTTAAAATCTCCAACAGGCTACTCTGATGGCTTTTAATCATGGTTGTTGGTTTACTGTCTGACATACGGTCGAATGAGGATCTCAGACTATTGCAAGGGATCTCTGCAACCATGGATCACTTCTAGATGGATGATGAAGATCTTATCTCGGACCTTTCCCAACTTTAAATATCAATTGTTGGTCATCACAAAATGGATGATCAAGATCTCATTTCGTACTGACGTATTCAGAGTGAAATTGGAAGTACAACTTTGAATGCTCTGAAATTTCTCTCCATTAGACGACTATAATTTCCTCAAGATATATCTCCGATGGACGGTTCTGAATAGCTATTGGAAAATTGTCTTCAGAGTCGAATCTGGAATGAGACTTCGAAATGTTGGATCTGATGGATGACTCAAATCTTTCCTTAAGTATATTTCGATGGATGAAACTAATTTGTCGTCGAAGTATTGTGGCAGGATTCGAACACTGACTAATCAATGGTAGATATTTAATGGAAATTCAGTTCGATGGATGACTAAATTCCACTCTCGAGATGGTTTCCTCATAATAGAATTTAGACATGATACAAAGGGACTCTGAGTAACATTCCTCTGACTTTTTTCGGGTTCGATGGAAGAATAATTTTGGCCATCAATATGGTGGAGGGTTTCCTCCCATGTTTAATCACAACTGTCGATTATCAACTCTGCAAAAACATAGATTTTACATAGTCTGTACTCGATCTCTCGTTCTATCCCTGCAATATCGATCACCTGCTCTCTGTTCATAAAATATAAACATAGAATTCAAATATCACACACATGGAGAACATAAATTCATGAACACGTATTTATTTCAATGATCAAAGGAATGAAATATAACAATGGTTCTATGTTCCTTCAGGGTCTTTCAGACCTCTGCAAACCACACAATCTCACCACTTTGCACACTTTCTAACCTCTACCATCAAAATAACAATTAATAATAACTTAGAGCTCTCAATTAGCTCTCAAAACTAACAAATCCCAAGCTATCTCAACAAGCCCTAAATCTAGAAATTACCCCTACATATCAACAATAAAATCAATAACAATTAAAAATTGTTCGATAGAAGATATTTGCCAAGATATCTTCTAGAAATGTCTAACTATTACACAAACTAGAGAAATTAGGGAACCAACTCCCTTGCTAAATGTTTTATGACCACTTGGGTCAATCTCAAAATTTCACTTGGCAAATGCTCCCACATCAGACTCTATGGAGGGAGGAGGTTTTTCTAGTTGTGGTGGATAACAATGGATCCCTCTTGGAGTGATTTTAAGAAGATACTATGATGACACGAGAAGATTTCTCAAGCCAATTGTTCTATGCTCCAACAACTCTTAGGAAAAATGGTCAAATTTGAACTCGTCGTGGAATGGTCAATTGATCATGGTACATTGTCTTCTCATGAAGGTGTTACTATCAATGGACCTGAAGAACGCAACACAACACCTATGGCTATTGAGGAAGGACCCCTACATAGGGGAAGGGCCTTAAAAATTCAGGATTCTGCCCCTTCTTATCAGTAAATTTTTCTTCAATTTCATTGGTTACTAGGTGAGTATATCAAAGTTGTAATTAGAATACACAATCAAGGAATCAATCTGAAGAGAGCTCCAAATTTTTCAATATTGTTTATAGAATTATGTATAGGATGTGAGCTAGCACAACCCTTTTTAATACAAATACAATTCGGTTTCATTTAAACAAAAAAAAAATGTCTTCTATAGGAAAAGAGATTAGTGAACTTAAACATAATGGACATAAATTTGTTTGTTAAGATGGAAGTAAATAAGTTATTCAATCTAAATCATTTTGTCATGTGAAATGCCACGACATCACAACAAACTATTAAAAAGGATTAAGATTCTTATGGTACTAACATGAAAATGGTGAGGTACTAACACATGAAAATGGTGACGAGGAGCCAACCCTTTTGATAAGTTTTGCATTGAGAAAACATCTTATCTTGGGATTTAGATATGTTACCAACTATCATACATGGTTAATTAAAAACCATATAAATAAAGAGTAGTTTAATTGTTTTACTTTTTAGACATGTTACCAATTATTATATATGGTTAAATAACAACCATATAAATAAAGGATAATTTAATTGTTTTACGGTATAAATATAAAACCATATAAATAAATAAGGAATATATAAATAAATAAAGAATAGTTTAATTGTTTTAGGTTAGAGACATGTTACTAATTATTATACAAAGTTAAATAAAACATATAATGAGTAGTTTAATTATTCTACTTTTAAATTTATATATTATTAAAAATCAATGAAATCACAATCAAAATTTATAAAAATATGAAAACAATAGGTTAAAAAATAGAATGAATAGACCATTTTCATAAATATGAATAATAAAGTAAAAAATAAAATAAATAGACTATTTTCATAAATATGAATCATAAAGTAATTGGAAGGAAAAACTTCCCATCAGTTTAGTTTTGCATATCAGAAAAAAAAAACTTATCATGGCACACAATGATGTGATCAGTTTTGCATTTGAGGGAAAAACTTATCATGACGAACAATAATGTGATCAGTTTTGCATTTGAGGAAAAAACTTATCGTGGCACACAATAATGTAATCAGTTTTGCATTTGAGGAAAAACCTTATCATGGCGCAGAATAATGTGATTTAGACATGTCACCAACTATTATACAAGGCTAAATAACAACCATATGAATAAGGAGTAGTTTAGTTGTTCTATATTTTAGACTTAGATGGGAGTAAAATCAAATTATACTCAATACAGTAAAATTATCAATATCAGAAAAATATAAAGAAAAAAAAATAATAATCACACCATTTTTATAATTTATAAATATGAATAATACAATCAAAACCAATGAAATTACGAAAATCCATAGTAAAAAATGGAACAATATCAATGCTCTTATGTGGGACACTTCAAAACTCGGGATACTATTTATGGAGTTTGACTAAATTTTTTGTTTTTTTTTGTTTTTTTTTGTCCAAATTTGATGATGAAAATTTAGATAAAATTCCTTTTTTTTGTTCTGAAAAACCTTGAGACAATCCGAATTTCAAACCAAAAAAGCAACTCTACCTTATTATGATTTTCACGGGGTCACGTTTCTCGAATCACTCGGCTACAGTTGTGCGCTAAATTATAAACAAAACGTCAAAGCTGACACTGATATTATGAACAAAACAATCTCCGAGGATGCTATAAATATTCGGATTCATAATTGAGACAGATTCAGAATTGAGGCTGCTCACCTTTACTTGCATTCAGCTTTCACATTTCTGGGTGTCGCGAAATAATTGACGAACATTTTCAGTCGCCTATCCGATGGAGAGTGTGTTCTGCATGAAGGGTGGAATCGGGGATTCAAGCTATGTAAACAATTCATCTGTCCAGGTAATTCCATTAAACTGACTTCGCATATCTTATAGTTTCAAGTTGGATTATACTATCTCATTGCAATGATGCTTCTGCAGTTGAAGATAGTTCTGGCTATTAAGCCCCTTCTGGAGCATTCAATCTACAACAACGTGAGCTCTGTCATGGGGATGAAGGAGTTAGATAACGTGTTTCGTATTGCAGATTTGGGGTGCGCAACGGGGATGAATACTCTTCTCACAGCAGACAC
The DNA here is from genome assembly GCA_009831015.1 of Picea engelmannii. NCBI lineage: Eukaryota > Viridiplantae > Streptophyta > Pinopsida > Pinales > Pinaceae > Picea > Picea engelmannii. The sequence continues at coordinate 48,521 of ML815931.1, read as the reverse complement.
CATCGTCAAAGCCGTGAAATTAACTTTCATTCGGCATTCGATGGACGTGCCAGAATTCCAGGTTTACTTCGCCGATCTCCCGTCAAATGATTTCAATACATTGTTTCGGACGTTGCCTCCACTGAAAGGCGCAGATGGAATAACAGCAGCAGCTTACAATGAAGAGAAGCCTCCCACGACTAGATCATACTTCGCATCAGCGGTGTCGGGATCGCATTACGGACGCCTTTTCCCACGGCAAACCCTACATTTCTGCCACTCCTCCGTCAGCCTGCATTGGCTGTCTCAAGTGAGTGACGCACTTACTGTGACCAAATCTAGCCATGCGATTAAGATTGCATATTAATTGATTTCAATTTCAGGTTCCTGCTAGCGTCGAGGACAGAAATTCTGTTGCTTGGAACAGCGGGCATGTGTACATATCCAACGATGCAGTGGCCGATGCCTATCTCAACCAATTCAGACAAGACTTCGCATTATTTTTAGAAGGCCGAGCAGAGGAGATTGTTCCCGGAGGATGCATGTTCATAGCGCTTTTGGCTCGTAATTCTGGCGAGATAAAACAACAAGGCGGGTTAGGAGCTTGCGCTCGTCACTTGGAAGCAGCATTTGAGGAGCTAGTGAATGAGGTAAAATAGATAAGTTTAAATGTATTATCTCAGAATTACGTTTGAATATTACTCAATATTTGATCGATTTGGACTGGCAGGGTTTGATTGAGGCGGAGAAACTTGACTCCTTCAACATTCCTTTCTACAGTCCAAGTATGCAGGAGCTGCAGAGCATCGTGGAGGCGGAGAAGTCGTTCGAAATAGAGAGGATGAGGGTTCTGAGTGGGTTTCCTTTGCATCCATTGTTGGAGGTTAGAGAAGGAGAAGAGGAGGTGTTTGGGAAAATCGTAGGTAACTTTTACAGAGCCGTGTTTGAGAATCTTGTGGGAACTCACTTGGGGTCAGATGAGCAAATGGTGGATGAAATTTTCAAGAGGATTGCAAAGAGAGCCGCTGCCAAATATGGGGAGTTCCTGCCAAGAGGATTGTAAAGAATCCAACAATTTCTCATCCTATTTCTGATAAATATCCGAGGAAAAAATCTCCATTTCTTAGAATCTTTAGTCTACTGTTCTTTTAACCATTACAATGTAAAATTTAACACTTGAAATAATAATATAATACTACTTTTCTCAACTACCCAAATCAAAATTTAATACTGAAAATTATAACAACAAAGTAAATATCTCGTAAGTAACAATAAAAAAAATCGTTAATACTAAAATAATTAATAATAATAATATAACTACTTCAAAATTCAATTTACATTGCAAATCCAAACACAATATGATGTAGCATCTCATATGCCAAAATAATTATGATGCGCATCCTCTCATGTCAAAAATATGATGCTAATGCAATCAACATATGCGATATACTTGAAAATCGAATCATAATATATGAATATGAATATTATATATATATATATATATATTATTTATATTATTATTTTTAAATTTTGTATATATGGTTAAGTTATTACTATAATAAGAAAAATGGATGAATAAATAAAATAATTATTTCTTAAAGTATCAATGTGTAAAATATAGAATGTTTTTTGACAATAAGGTTTGAACCATAAAAAAATGTTGTTTGATGTTTTAAAATGGCTTCGGAAGATTTTAGACAATTTTTTGGATCTAAATTTATATATTTGGACAAGCTGCCAAAATGACCCTCCAAGTTTATTCCTCCAATTTTTCCACCTATAAAATACTGAAACAAATGAAAAATAATATAATAATCCAATACAGATCAAGTACAAACATGTTTTCTTCCTTCGATTCTTCGTGGTGGATGTTGGCTCATTAGTCTTCACTTTAGTTTTCTAGTCAAGACATTCTAGTCTATGTACAGGATCATCGAAGTGTCCTCTTTCCTTATAATTGATCTTTCCCTTATCCTTGGGCATGTGAGATTGAAGTTTACCACCAAACTTCCCTTCATCAAGCAACCTATGTTGATCATTAATTAGTAAACCACAGAAGGCATCAAAAGTATAGTCCTTACCATCTTCTTTGTGTGCCTGCCAATTTGTCTAGAACGTGGAAGAGAACACGTCGAAAGTTTTTCTTAGATTCACGAGGACCATCTCGATGAGTTTTTCATCTTTCTTATGAAAATTCTTCCCACATTCACCCAATTTTAACTACAATTCTTTAACATGTGCCAAATAGTCCTCAATCCTTTTAAAGGAATGCAGATCAAGAGAGAACAACTCTTTCTTGAACTGCATAACTTGACTCTCATAAAATTTGTCAAACAAAGACTTCAACTTCTTTCAGACTTCATGAGGGCAATTGATCCCTCTTGTATGAAAGAAAATATCCCAAGAAATGTATGTTATAATGACCCCAACATCCTCATCCTTCTTTTCGTCGGTGAAAAACTTCACTTGGTCATCCTTTGGAAATGGAATAGATGCCAAACTTCACCTAGTAAATTTGCTTTTTTGCATCGGTTAGTCGACTTAACAAGTCGATCTAACCATCCATACGTCCAATAAATAGTGAATTTCTTGACTCGTCGATCCATCGACCAACTATCTTTGACTGCTAATCAATTGTCTAATTGGTTGTCTAGTCGACCACCTGACTGATTGTCTGGATAGTTGGTAGTCGACTGACTGACCGACTGTCTCTGGCAGAACTGGGATGAACCATTGGAACCTAAGGTTCCAACAAATCTCTCGATACTTAAATCCTAAGTTACTTGATAGATTTGTGTTGATTTTATTTAATATTAATGCTTGGTATCATGTAACTCATATTCAATACCATGGATTGAAAAAACAACAACCAAAATTTGTATGAAACAAAATTGTCTCATATTCCTCTTCTTCCATTAGTAATTTATTCGATTTTTTTTTTGTACTGTTATTTTCATATGTATAAATATTTGTGGATGATTCTTATTTGGTCCACATTATATTTATTATTACTATATTTTTAGTTTCATATATAACATATTATATTAGGTCTACATGTGCTAACATTAGTGTTACAAAGGCACAAATGGGACAAAGGTTACAATCTATTCAATACTAGGCTATAGAATGCACCTTAATTCTCTCGGTGGACCAAGCACAAGATACCTAACATGAAATAAAAGAGCCTTCCTAAAATTTCTTTAAACTCTAGTGAAATTCATATAAACATTCGCAACATATTTAAAAATAGCATTACATATAAATTTAAGGAGGAATCATAGTACTCTAAATAATTAGAGGAAAAGAGAAAATTAAGACTTTATAAAGAGATCATTAACCCCAATCTAGAAGATCAAAAGTATCTTTGTATTTTAACTAGTGTAAAGAAGAAATTAACATTGTTGAAATATCAAAGAGTTTTGAGAAGCTCCATGGTGAAATAGGGTGTTGGAAAATTTTTAAAACACCATGGAACTAAGGAATGTGTCATCTTTGTGATACTAAAAAGGTGGAAAATGAAAACCACTCTATTAGAATATCTTACATATATCCACCTTAAATTTTAGTTTCAAAATATTTTTAATTTAAAAATATGAAAATTGAAAATTGAAAATTTTACTTTTCCAATCATAACTTATTAAAAAAATAAAAATAATTTAACTATTTTACCTTTTGAATTCATATTCTATCAAAATTAATGAAATCACAACTAAATTCAATGAATATCAAACAAAAAAATAAAACAACACGACAATTCCAAAAAATTCTCCATTTTTTCCTACAAGACAATTACTGAAAACCAAGAATTCTTGTGTACCAATAGCATGAGAAAGTTGATGACGAACCCGCCCTTATCACCACACATAAGGCTGCTATTTAGACATGTCACCAACGACCATACAAGGGGAAATGACAACCATATGAATCATTTTCTTTATTTGAGAAAGAGTGAGCTACGTAATTTCTTAGAATTATCATATTGACAATGGCTGGATATTGCTACGAAACACCAACCATGATGTGCACGTTTATTTCACCTAACTTGTACGTATTTAGGGTTTCACTATGATTAACCTAAAACGTTCATGGTTTCACTAGGATTAGTATAAACGTTTTGTGTTTTGGATTTTTGTTTTTTACTAATTTTATTTGTGGTGAAGAATTTTATCTGCCGTGAAGAATTGTTTCAATTTGATTTTTTTTAATTAATTTTATTAGAAATTTGGTCGAGTTGTTAGTATGAGTGTGAGGGTGGGAGGAGTATAGAGAAATGTATAATACATTTCTCTAATAACTCCTCTACCCCACTCTCACCCTCATTTATGGGGAGTTATTAGAGAAATGTATAATACATTTCTCTAATAACTCTCCCACTTTCACCCTCATATTATACATTTCTCTAATAACTCCTTCACCCCCACCCTCATATATGTCATTCAATATGAGGGTGAGGGTGGGGGTGCTGTAGTTATTAAAGAAATGTATTATACATTTCTCTAATAACTCCCCAATCCCCACCCCTATATTAAATGACAAATTTGAGTTCTTGAATGTGCAAAATTTGAGTATTCCAAACAAAAATTGGATACTAAATCTATCTATACATTAAGAAATATAATTTAAGTAAGAAAATATTATGATTTCCACTAATAAGCCAGTTTAGATGGTGATGGACGGAAAAGTGGGAAGACATTGAGCCTACACCTTAATCCATCTCCTAAGCAGTACACACTTTTTAATCACATTCTCATTTGTTCTTTGAATCTTGCGACTACAATTATCCGCTAAATTATGACGTTGAAACTGCCATCGGACATGATAACATCATCAACTCAATCATGTCTCGAGGTGCTATTACTATCGCATCCACATAATAAGTGGATGGTTAGATCAAAGCTTGGAACACAAGGGATCGACAGTTATGGTGTTAGAGTAATTCAAGGTATTCAGTTCTCAGGTAAGATCTTCACTAATCTGATGTTATATAATCATATGAAATTAGTATTTATTTACTTTATCAAGTTTATATTTATAATTTAGGTGTATTTATATTCACTGTGTTGGTTTTATGTATTAATGATTTAATGGTTAGTTAAACCATTAAATATGGTATCAACGCTTGTTAGATCCAATGGCATGTAGCCAAACATAATTTTGTGACCATTTATATTTGTTGGTTGGTAGTGTTATAGCACAAATTGCCACACCTATGCATTTGTGACATGGCCCAACCCTTCCCCTTGCTTACTAATCAAAATCCAAACTTCCCTCATCAATGTCACCTAAAAAACTTGACTTTTTCTTATATCTGTGGGTTTCCTTTGTGCAACACGCGGACATTCGTGCTTGCTAGCTTGCAGCCCGCGGATGCCCTAAAAAAATGGAAAAAATAAAATAATTTCACTTTTTTTGGCGAGGATTTCGGTTGGGCTCATTTCCCAACCTCCATAAGCCCATACCAAATAGAATTCAAACTCCTTGACCTCTCAAGGATGGTATAAATGCACCATTGAGGGCATGAATGAGGGGGGAGAACCGTGGTGCAAAATCATGCTGGAAATTTTTTTAGGAAGCTTCCCTAATCCCTTCATTCCTTGAGTAGCATCCCATATCTCAAAACTCCTTTTCCAATGTTCTTCCCTTTCTCTATATAACTACAGGGTGTGTTCATATCACTGTTGATTTATCCAAGAAAAATCCTTACCACTTGATTTGATGCTTGAAGGTCTTTGGAGGAACCCAAGGCAATTGGCTCTGAACCAATACTGAAGGTTCAATTAGGTTGTAACTACCTTTCTCACATTGTTTTCAATAGAAGAGTTATATTTGTCTCCTATTGTGTGTTTATTGGTTCATTATATGCTAATGTCTTTTATATATGGTTGAATATATGCACATAATATATGTTATTTGAATGTATAACTACCTTGTAGTAATCTATTCTTGGTTTCCTATTATAGGCTAGTTCTGACAGAGACCATGAGTGTTTCAAGAAGTGAGAGTGGGTATCAACATTGAACAAAGGATTCAGGGTGTGAGGCCTCTCTTTCTTCCTTTCTCTCTCTCCCTTTATAAAACTAATTATTTCTTGTATGCATTGATATAGATAAGGATATTTTTTGTCTTCTAAATTTGGTCTTGCTCTGTTGTGACTTTACCCAAGGTCACAAGGGAAAAATACGTTAATCATCTATACATCCTTTTCTCCATTTTAAATATTTTGACCGCTTCTATTTTATTTTATTTTATTGTTGTTTTTCTGCTGTAGTCCAAAGAAAATATTCATGTTGCATTCATTGTAGCGAATGTAATATTCGTAATCTTGAGGAAGCCCATTAGGAAGCTTGTGACACTCAATGATCTTAACTTAACAGGGTGTAGTTTTGAATCCCTCCACTTGCAGAGGAGATGAATGTTGACTTCCAAGGGAAGGTCAGTCACTCTTTTCCTCTTTGAGTTATCATTGACTTTATTTTGTGCATTATTTACAGTGGATTCAGTTTTAAATTTAGTCCTTATTGAATCCTTGCATTCATCTCTGATCTCTTCGTTGCAAGTAAACTCATCCAAGAACCTCATTGACAACATATTTCAACCCTTCCCTCCATGAAACCCTAAAGCTCACTAGGGTTTATAACCACTCTATAAAGGTTGAATTTATTTCGATGTGCTTAAGTGGATAGTAACATTGAAACTTGAAGAGTGTGTAGACATAAATGAAAACGATGGAACCGATGAGCTACATGTACAATATAATCTAAATCTGAAGCCTGAACGTGGGTTCAGTAAACATGGAATCCATGTAATATATGTACTACCATCGTGGGAAATATTTTCTTTCCAAAAAAAAAAATTATTAAAAATAAGACAGTATCCCCTATTTGCAGCTTAACACCTATATTTCTTATTTTAACCACACAAACTCAAGTTTCACCACAAAGGCATGTGTTTCCCTATCAAATATGCAAGAGGGAATGAAGGTTCATCATTTCATAATAATAATTTTGGAACTCCCTTCTTGTTATGTATGGGAAATGTACAAGTACAAAGAGCGCAAGCCAAGTGTTTGACAAAATAGGTGAGAGAGATTTGGCATCATGGAACTCCATGATTTCTAGTGATTCTCAGAATGGATGTGACAACAAGGAATTTACGTTTTTCCATCAAATGTAGTTGGAGGAGGTGGTATTGGATATCGTCACAATGGTTAGTGTTATTCGATCATGTCTACAGGTAGGAGCTTGGCAATGAGGTAAAGTGTTCATATGTTGAAATATGGTAATTACTCCAGTTAGCAATTTTGGAGCGTTGGCTATTTTTGGAGAGTTATAAGTTTAGAGATTTGAATAAGAGTTTGAGTTAGTTCTAGATAGTTAAAGAAAACTCTAGAAGAGTTGAGTTATCAATTTTCTATTATTTCTAAATTTTGTGTATTTAACTCTCTCTCGAGAAGTAATGAAAGAATTAAAAAATTTAGAGCCGCAACTCATGTGTTCTACTTTCTTTGTTATGTTTTTTTATGTGGGTTAGTGCATGAATTTGGTGGATGATAAAGTTGAAACGTGGTGATCAAGAATGCACACCCACAAGAATGTGTGTGTGTTTCTAGGAATGTGCATGCATTCCTGATGTGACAGATTCAGAAATCTCCAATCAGCGAGCCATGTAGGCATGTTCCAAGAAATGTGTGTGTATTCTTAATAATGCACATGTGTTCCTAAGAAACATGTGTTCATACATGCTTTTGCGTTCCTAAAACAAAATTGAAATCAAAATAGCGCTTGCGTGATTTAAGAATGTACGTGCATTATTAAGAAAAAGAATGCACACACATTTTTTTAACATGAAATATCTCTCTTTATCCCCCCCCCCT